>VXBX01000576.1:116793-209160 GCA_013400415.1 Scytalopus superciliaris | reverse complement strand
CAGATAAGCCAGGCCCAAACACCGGGAGCTCGTCAGCGTGCGAGTCCGAGAAGGAAAAAAGCAAAAAAAGAGAGAGAGAACACCTCCTCCTTTGGTTTATATACACCTGATTACGTAAAGAGATGGGATGGAATACTTCCTAGATCTTGACCCTGGTTACCAAGGAAGGCCTACAAAAAACAACCCATCACAATGTTCCTCTAGAAAAAAATTCTTATATACACTGAAGTGCGTGCAATACATTCTGCAGTGCTAATCAAGAATTTATATCTTATGTGGCTGTCAGAGTTAGTTCTAGCTAGATCATATGCATACCAAACAGGAGTTGTGATGACATGCATATTTGGGAAGTGCTCTATTGCCTTCTGTAAAAACAGCAGAAAAACACACATCAGACACAAAAAGGCCCATTGCTCTCTAGTGGACAGCATAAAAAAAATACTTTTGATTGTTGAATTTGACTCTCTGTGGCAGTTTGTTTCCCACAAACATTTGAATTACTTTTATTACCAAAAANTAATATAATTAATATAATATATTAATCTTTAAAGTAAACCCTTATGCTTTCACTCTGACAGTGAATATCCAGTTTAATACTACCCCTATTTCTAATCACTTTTAAGAAACTGAAATCAAGTTCCTTTTGAATACAGTTCCTTTGCCATAAATGTGCCATACAACAGCACATCACTTGATGGGCAGGACTGAGAGGACTCTTTCCTGAGACACAGACTTTTATTTCCCTACCTATTAAAACTTCTATTATACTTAAAAAGAGATGAATCTCACTTAAGACCTATTTTCTGTTTCTAAATGTATCTTGAGTCTGGAGAACCCCTAATCAAATTATGCTTCTGGTACTATTCCTAGCACTGGAATATGTTAACATTTAGTACACACTGAAGTATTGATCACCCGCCTGAAGAAATGGTTCAAAGTTCATTGCATTTGAAATGACTCTTTTTTGATCTCTTGCTCTGGAGAGAAAATGTAGCAGTTTTCTGGGAATGACTGCAAAATACATTGCATTTCAATACCTTTCTGCAATCAACCCGGTAATTTTTTGTCTGTAAGACTCTAAGTTTCAAAATACCATTTTGAATGAAAGAGTAATGAAAGCAGTTCTAAACCAGTATTTACTAACTCAGAAACATGGAACACACTTTAGAATCCTGCTTTCTTTCTGCTATATAACTGCTTTGAAAAGATCAATGTGATAACTGCAGTATACACCCAGTACTTTTTGGCAGGAAAGTATTGAAGCTGGTTTATTTTCACATTTCTATGTTAAAAGACAGGATAAAAATGCTATCAAATCTCAAACTTTCATGTCAGATTATGTGTGTTAATCATTATCATCCTATAATTTTGGAAGGAATTCACTTTGTCCAAATTCAGGCCACGTAATAGGTCTCTGGGGATCTCTCTCTGTCAATAGCCTACCTGGGAAGTATGTCTCTAAACACCTAATGCAGTTCTTTTTCAATTCACAGCCTTTTCAGAGAAGTCCCGTTCAAGGACTCAAGTGTATGTATTGCAAGAAACACTGTTAACCATCTCTTCTGTCATTTTCCTCACACTGTCTCTATTTTTGAAATACAGTAAGTAAATCAGTTCAGGGAAGCTTGAATCATAAAGCATTGTTTCTGTTATAATAAAACCTTTACTTTGCTTTGATTTTGGTCACACTCCTTTATCCTCTCTCTAGATTATCCGTGATTAATATTGCTGCAGTTGAGTGATTCACAGCTTTATCACAGAATCAAGAATTTTTTATCACTGATCAATTAACTGGCTACTCAGAGTATGAACGTGGAAGCAGTCACTGAAAAGTGATTGTTTACTGGACCAGGGCTTGCTAGTGAGGTTCAGTGGTTCTCAAAGGTGGCATCACAGCCTTTATATGATGATCCCAAAGCACCAGGCGAAGGTGGTATCAGTTGTCTATCTTATATTATTTAAAGGGCTAATAGAGCCATCTCCTATTATGCTATGGATAATAGGGGAATATGTCTCTTATCGAATATGGTTAAAAGGTGTAAGTCAATAGTTAATATGATGTGACAAGATTTCCTTTTGATGTCATAAAAAAATCTCAATCAAGTATTCAGAAATCATAGCATTAACAATTTTAGGTTTGAATGGCCTTATTGATGTTTCCCGCAGGGAGAAAGTGTCCACTTATGTCTGATGTGCCATTTACTGAGAATTATCCACCATCTGTAATGTTAGGACTTACTCCAAAATCCTTTGAAGTCTATGGAAGGATTTGCATCGACGGCAGGGGACTTTTATTAGGTAACTACTGCTCTGAATTTTGAAAGCTGAATGTGCTAAATTCTAATCCTTTGAGATTCAAAGGTGTGGGTATTTTGAAGGGATTTGAACAGAATATTTTGTGAGTTGAATCACAGTGATTTGAGTACTGACACTGTATATATCTGGATACTTTGGCAGGATACAATCTTGTTTTTACATTTTTAAAAGCAGGCTTTTCAGGAAGCAATGTAAACGCAGAAAAAATCAGATAAATCTCTTCTGTCTTAATGTGTAATAACTAAACTTCTACTTCAAGCTGGAATGTGTTTGGAAAGGATATGTATTCTTCAATAACACTTGAAAGACTTGTGAATCAGATCTAGGGAATCTCATTTTACAGTTCAGATGTGAAGTCCTGAAGCATAATGACAAGTCAAAACTTAAAGAGAAGACTTTCATTAATCAAATTCTACTTTTCATAAAAGTAATAAATGAGAATACAGTATATAAAATACTGAATTTAACATTTGACCATGTTTTTTTCCATCAGCTTGTTGTAGTTTAATTCCAGTCAACTGCTCAGTCTCACACAGCTTCCTCACTCCCTCAAACCCCTAGGATGAGGTAGAGAATTGGAAGAGTAAAATTGAGGAAACTCATGGGCTGAGATCAAAACAGTTTAACAGGTAAAACAAGTGCACAGTAGCGAACTGAAGCAAAGCAAAGCAGAGAATTAATTTGCTATTTTCCATGGGCAGGCAGGTGTTCAGCCATCCCCAGGACAGTAGGACTCCATCACGTGTAACAGTGACTTGGAAAGACAAAAACCATCACTCTGAACATCCCCCCCCCACCCCCCTTCCCTCTTCTCTCCCTAGTTTTATATGCTGAGCATGATGTCGTACTGTTTGGGACACCCCTTCAGACAGGTGGGATCAGCTGTCCCAGCTGTGTCCCTTCTGAACTGCTTTTGTCCCCCACAGCCTCCTCACTGGTGGGGTGAGAGAGGCCTTGAAAATGCATAAGCCCTGCTCAGCAATAACTAAAACATCCCTCTTTTACCAACTCCATTTTTGTCAGAAATCTAAACCACGGCACTATACCAGATACTCTGAAGAAAATTTGCTCTATTCCAGCCGAAATCAGCATATAGCTCTAACATTGTCTTCACCATTAATTATAATTTCTCTATGATTCTTTCTCATTGTCAGGTCAATATCTGATCATCTGTAAAGTTGTGGTTATAGTGGAGTTTGATATCCATGCTTATTTTGTACAATTCTTTGTACAAAGAATGGAATTTTATATTTGTCCAGTCTCTTCATGAAGTAAAAATGAAATTTAACTAGACTTAATTATTAAATTAAACAGATGGGGTCTATGGAAAAAAACAAAATTCCTGGAAGATATCAGGAAATCTTTCTGCAGGAAAAATTTATTTTCTTTCCAGATTGGCATATTTGACTAAAAAATAATTTCTGGAAATTATTTCACTGAAAAATTTCACTGAATATTTTGTGATTAAACATTAAATTATGTTCAGGAAAAAATAAGACCATGTGATTTTTTTTCCTAAAATCAAAATGCAAATGTAAATAAAAATTGTATTTAAATAGTGACTTGCTACTTAGTTGATAGCAAATTATAAGGTCACTTGAATAATAGTATAAATGCAGTAAGGTTTTTGAGTAAGAAAATTCCACAAGTTTGCCACAAGTTTTGGTATTACTCTACACTTTAAAATTAATTTCAATGAAATGCATTCTTAGTCATTATTAGTGATAATGATGAAGTTATTATTTTGAAACAAATCTGGGGAAATGCTAATTTTAGGTGGCTGTTAACAGTTACAGTGTTTGTAAAGAAACAAGCATGTCCTGTTTTCTTATTCTTTCTTATATCAGTCATCCAAAAGGGGTAGAAAGAGGTTTTTGGTGAATGCCTCTCCATTGCCCCCCCTGATGCCCCATGTGCCCCCCAGGGCTGGTTCTGGGGGGTCTTCTGGCTGTGTGGGCAGTGCTGGGGTTCCAGTGCCCCCCCTTGCTCAGTGCCTCTCACCCTCAGGGAGCAGTAGAACAGCTGATATAGAACTTGATTTATGGAACAAAGAATTAAAGAAAATATAACTAATGCCAATCAACATGGGTTCAGGAAAATGAATCATGTCAAAGCAAATTCATACCTTTTTTGATGAGATTAAATATTTGGCTGATAAAGATAATAGTGCTCATGTAATATGATTAGATTTTTTATTATACATCACATGCACTTTTGATTAAAGAGCTTGAATATCAAAACGTTAAATGGATTAAAACCTGTTAATTAAGGGAATTCTACATCAAATTGCAAATGACTAATCATCAGTGAGTAGATGTTTCTGAAAAATTCTCACAGAATTGCTTTCTTCATCCCATGTTATTTGGTCAATGATCTAGAAAGCCTAAAATGATCTCCAGTAAACTCTGCAAATGGCAGAGTTGGAAGAGTGTGGAGAGAACAGAGAAACAACTTACTCATCCAATGATATTAGGCAACTTGGATTGAACAGCAACATCACTACAGCAAAAAACCCGTGAGTTTTAATATTGACAAAATCGGGCATCTACAAATGAGGGCAATATACAATGAAACAGTCCTGAAGAAGCAGCTATTCTGAAAAGCACTCAGGTGTCTGGAAAGACAATTGTCTTTGCACATAAAATGAAAGACTCTTACTCTTCAAAATAAGTTTTCCAGATGAGGAAAGCCTATTTAAAATGGCCTCTTGCCATTGCCTCAGCACCTGAACTGTGCCCAGAAGTGATTTGGAAGTAGTCCAATTTGAGCAGATCAAATACACACAGAGAGGGTCTGTTGAAGATGAGTGATCAATCATCTGCTAAGACTGCCAGACTCAGTTTGATGGCTAAAAGGACTAAGGTTCTTGCATATAAAAATGAGAGAATACTAATAGTAGCAGTACTAAATACTCACGGTAATGTTAGTGATTCAGTAATTGTATGTCTAGAATTGGTACATATGCTTTAAGAAAGGTGTTGATAAATAAACACTTCAGAGAAAATTCATGGTAATGATTAAAGGACTTAAAATCAACATAAACCTATGTGAAGCGTTTATTTTATCTTATCAAAAGAAGGTTAACAGTGACTTGTTCACAGACTCTGAATACATTTATGGAGCATATATTCACATATTCTGAATGTATACATACACACACAGATGTATATTTCAAAAATTATATGTGTGTGTGTGTGTGTGTGTATGTGTATATATATATGTTTAGTTCAGAATTTAAAACAAGTTTCAGAGCATAACAATAGAATTTTCTCTCCATAGCAATCATGTAGAAATTCCAAAATCAAATCTCTATCATGTAGCTTCTTTCAACTCTAGTTTGCTGGCATGGATGTATCTCTAATGTCTTCTGAACCACAACAAAACCTTGTAGTTTGGATGATTTGCACTAATGTCTTTAATGAGGAATAGGCATTCCTGCTGTGTTTTAATCACTGTACTCTTCAGCATCTGAGCCAGAAGACAGGGATCATAGCACGCTATGAAAGCACACTGGTTAGTGAGGGATCTCAGCAAAGAGGTATGTCTAAGGATATAGGACACCTTAATGTTATTTTTTATGGTGATGTGGACTAATTTTGAACTGAGATAAATTAGATGTTTGATGTAATTGAAACTGAAATATTTTCATTCTCTTCTTAGCAGACTCTAAACAAATCATTAGTACTTGCATCTTCCACTAATAAAAAAGAATCTTAAAATCTCACCATTAGTCTGTGTTCATAGAAGAACTTTGCTCTGATTTATGGCTGAAGTTTCCAGGAGCTAATGTGATCAAAACAGTAATCTTCAGGTTTTGATTAATGTGTTTTTCTAGAGGTATTTGCTCAGATGCTACCAAAGTCTAATTTTATGTAATAAACAATAAGTAGATATGAAAGAGATTTCAAAACTAAATATTATATATGAATGTCTTATCCAGCATAAGAAAGCATAGAAGTCTTCACAAAGCAAAATGAAGTTCAATGACCAAATTACTTTAAATCTGGTATTTGTATGTATTCTAATTATGAAAGCTCATGCAAGGAAGCAGAGATTTAGAAAGCTATGTGTGTCTGAAGTAAAATGTTCAGACATTCTGAAGGCTGAACTGCCTGAGTTTCTGAGTTTAAAATAAGTTTGAATATTTAGCACATATACAGCATAAGCATTTATAGACTAATGTAGAAAAAATTTAAGTGGGAAAATCTACAACTAATAGATTTAGGATTATGGTAAACATAGAAATCATCTTGGAGCACACAGCGAAATGCAAGTCAAAATGTCACAAAACTTGGCTACCTCCTTGATAGCTGATTAAGAGAATTGATCCATTGATAATGTAATTGATACATTACAAACATTTTTATTTTTTTAAGATCTGACAAAATACATGTGAGGAAAGCAAACTTCTTATGCAAGAAACAAAGAATGAAAGGAAATTTTAAGGATGCTATTTTAAATTATATCTTGGCTGAAATGATAATGAAGTACAATGTAGGAGTAAGGAATGTTCAGGAAAATTTGAATGTGAAAATGTATTCTGCTTCTCTGATCAGAATGGTAGTTAATAATAATGATGAGATGCAGCAATCAGATGGTGTGGACAACTTTATTTTTTCATACTGACAATACTGCCATATAAAGGTGGGCTAGGGACAGACTTTAACCACTTTCCCATCTCTGCTATCTGCATAGTGTTTTAAGATTTTGGTTTAGTTGCCAGTATGATGTGTGGGGTCCATGTGTTCAATGTTCATACTCCCTCTTTCACCTTACGTCAAGATCATTTGCAGCTGTGAAAAATTCCCAGGTCACAGCTCTGGGTACCTGTTCCAGCTGGGTCTTGAGTTTATACTGGGGTCAGTTTTCTGTTACTGGGTTGAAATTCTCTTGTATTATAACTTCCACAGACAGAAAACCCAGGACATGAAGTGAATAAAACAATGGTTGCTCTAACACATCCCTCAACTGGATGACCAGATCCATCCTACTAAGTTCTCTTAGCCCCCAGAAGTGAGGAATCTCATGGAAACTCTTTATTCACTCTTTATCACAAAGGAGGCCTTGGGGATGGTTTGGTCCAGCGCTAACGGGGCAGACTGACAGACCAGAAGGATACTCCTGACAGTCAAACAGTGCAGACTGTGAAGGTCCAGCACCTAGGACTGGTCCCAAATAGTGCTTAATGCACAAGTAGAGATGTGGTTTCAGGGGATCAGGATCCTAGGACTTCAGTGTTTAATCTATAGGACAGTCTAAATGTAGTAGAAAAATGCTCATCAAAATTAAGAACAATTTATTTCCAAACTACTTCAGAAGCTTTCAATCCTCACTCAAGTAGCAATGACATTAATTAAGGAAAGAAGCTTGTCATTTTACTCCAGTGCACATTAGCTTTGTCTATCTGATATTCCTAATGGATGTGTCTGTGTAAAGGCCCACAGATGGCTCCAGCAATGAGGAGGAGGAAAGGGAAAACACAATGTCTAAATGTCAGAGAAGAATAAAAGCCAGCTAAAAAAACCAAACAAGATGCTGACAATTGACACTATCCTGCAGCAGGAAGCTAAACCCCTGCCTTTGCAGGAAGATTAAAATGCTTTTGTTGTTGTTGTTATTGTTGATCACCCAAGATGAGAGCTTTGCCAAGAAAGAAAGAAAGATCGATCACTGAGAAAAGCACAAAGCTACACAAAAATGAATTCCAGTATTTTACTGACCTAAGTGCTCAGCTGTTGGCAGACCATATAAGAGTAACTATTTGTGTAATTTAGGGCTGGATGTTCTCAGAAAAGTAGAATTCATGGGCTTCACTGAGGCAGAGCCTACGAGTCATAATAAGCATAAGTGGTTAACAACCATCATTACTCTCTAACCAAAAGTATTCAATGAGTGGTCATTGAATGTTTTTCCACTTGTTTGCAGCTTTTTATATGAGACTGAGCCAACTTGAAAAGAGGTATAATTGGAAAAATACAATTTTGCCCTTGTTGTGCCAGTGGACGCCAGTAGAGCAGGGAATTTTGGAGGGTATTGTAATTCAGAGTTCAGCAGAATGTCACAACAGGACTCAAAATCTGGACGGAACTTTCAGAGGTGTTTCAGGTATATTCTCTGCATTCTGCTCCTGGCATTGCAGAAGCATACTCTGTTTCAGCACATCGTCATCAGATGTGAAACAGATTAATGTAATGCAAGTAACTCCAAGTGACGCATCCATAATACTGTCTGCATGTGAAACATTTGTGGAGACTATGCATTGGATATTCACTTAGGGAATAATTTCTTATTTGCTCTCCTCAAGCCAGAAAGACATCTTCAAATAATTGGTTACTTAGACACCTCCGATTATCTAAATGATTTTTTTTTTAGTTGCCTTGAGTATCAAGCTAATTATTATTAGAGATATGAGAAAATATTTTACTTCCCAAATTGCAAATGGATTATATAAAAGTCTGGTAAAAACAAACAGCTTCTGATAAATCTTTATTTTCAGTCACTCAGGAAAAAGTAAAACAGAAAACTTGTATATTCATTGCTCCTGGGACTATAAACAGTCTTACAGGAACTACACAATTTTCAGTGTTCTTCCATAAAAATGGAACAGATTGAAATACAGGGAAAATATGATAAATACAGCAGTCAGTGGAGTAAATACACAACTGCACAGCAGATACAGAGTTCTAAATTCTTAAAAGCAGCTAAACTAGATTATGCTTAAATTCTGAGAGTAGATACAATATATCAACATCACAAATTGACACATCCCAAATACTACTGTACCCAGACACTTCATGAGTCCTTGAAGTGATGAATGCAATGCGAAAAGATTATTGTATACAGTCTGAGACAGACACAAAGACATCAAGAGTCCAAACAGCACAGTCCTGCCAATATTTATGTCTAAACACCCTTTTCAAAATCTTGAAGCTCTTCAGTGTATTTTGGGTACCCCAATGTCTGCAAACTTGTTTCTGAGCTGCTCCATGCCTCACTTTCATATCATCAAAGCAAGATCAATATGCTTCTCTGCCCAGTAACAGAACTGTGATTGCAAATGGTTCAAAGATTGCAAAGATTGGAAATCTAAATTGACTGACAGAAAATTGTATTTCATTGCACACCAGACCTTCCACAGTGAAAATGTATTGGATTAGGTGTGCTAAAAAGTCTCTTTCCTTTATATTCTTTCACCGTAGTCTGGGGCAAAACTTTCACTAACCTGGACAGTCTTTAGAATTGCTTAAATATTGACTTTCTTTTTGATGCAAAAAGAAGCCAAAATCTAAAGCATTCATTTTGCTATTACTGTTTATCTTTAGATTCCCCATGAGGAAATATTCTTTTATAGGTAGTTTTTTCCTACAAGGCTTGTGACATGGTCAAAAGGAAGCCATTCACGTTCAGGATACGAGAAAATTTTAGATTCAACATTCAACTGCTGCACAACTGGTGTCCTAGAAGAGTCCTGCCTCCCATTCTTTTGTAAAACAGAACAGAAAAAGCAGCAACTTTGCCTACGTGCCTCTTAGATGGCCTTCATTTAAAGATCATTGAAATTTTCAGCACTTATTCTAAAGCCTTTGACATTTGGCAGGCTTTTAAGAAACAAAAGCAAACTTGAAAATTATTTTTCTTTTCCATATATGAAAAACACAGCTGGCTTTGTTTAGTTGTAAATATCACCAAGCCTCCTCCTTGATGAGACGTTTCTAATATCCTGTATTTCACTGAAGTTACGTGCCTCAGTCACATTTACACTAATTCAAACACATTCACAACCCTGAACTGCTGTAACAATTGGCAATTTTTCTCATAGTGTAATGTTTTCACATGTTATCCCAGGGGGTGCAAGAAGCCTTAGCCTCCTCCTTAGACCAACATGATTTTGAGTAAGATTAGGTGGACTTTGCCAGATTTTAGAGTTCAGCCTGAAGTACATAAAATCAGACTGTAGAATTTCTGGCAGAAATATCAAAATATATTCCCTAGTTTATACATGAAAAAACTGATCAGTAACAAAGGCCAGTATGTACTGTCTACCCATAAATGCCATAAGACAGAAAGAATTAAGTCAAAAAATTGCAGACAGGACAATAACAGAGTATGTATTATTTCAAGCAAACATTTGCTACTTAAAGGAAGAAGAGGAAATTACCACTGCAGAAAGTAAAAATACGTGTGAAAACTTTAGCAAAGCACAGCCTCTGCTTATATTAATTGAGAACTATGCCCTTAAGTGTTGTTTGGTGTGGGTTTTATTTTTCCCCCTAATAATCTCTATTGTTTAGCCTCATTAGAATTATCGAGTAGTGTTTTTCTGTTTTGATAAAGATTACAGTGTTAAAAGCTTAGAAAGGACTCAAGAAAGTGTAGAATTTTATGTAATCTGCTACATTGTGAACACTGAACATAGCTTCTCAGCCAGCATTACATCACCTTATATTACCCATACATGTCTCTATAGAGGAATTTATGTCTCTACCATACAGTTCTTAGTACTAGTAAGACTTTTCCAGTATCCAGTGACTACATCTTCACTACTGTACCTCTGAATACTGTGCATCTCTTGCTTGAATAGCTTATTTCAGAATAAAAATAAAATGAGACAGAACAAATTTCAAATTTCTATTAGAAAGTCAGAATACAGTGACCTTCTTGGCTGTATTCTGATTCTGCACTGAAATGCAAAATGACATCTGCTTTGGTAACAGAAAATACATTTGCATTTAATGGTTTAGTGCTAGATTAAAAATGCATGATATCTCCTTTCAGTGAGCTCTATTTACATTGCATTAGGTATTTCATACAATGATGTTCACTCCACTACTGATTTTGTTTTCGTTTGCATATATCACAACTACTGAAATCAATGAAGTTAAGAATATTGTTTCTGTACCTGAAAATATCACTATCAGATAATATTGCCATATGGTGCCACTAAATTGTCATCCTGCACTCTACAGAACTTGCATACTCTTTTTCCAGGGGAATTGAGAGCCAGCAAAATTCCAGTGTAAGGCACTGACTCTGAAATGGCAGCTCCCAAAAGAGTACTTCAAGGCTGACTTGTTTGTGTGTAGAAATGACAAGTTTCTTAGAGTGTCTTTAAGAATCTGTTGTGTCTCCTGGTACTTCAGATGATCTAATTGCTGTATGCTACAGCCATGCTGGTGAGTCCAGCTGAGAACTGAATTTCCTTCCAAAAGAAATTGTCTTTGGGGCAGACCATCTGAAATAATACCTTTTCTATCTGTAATTCTGTCAGGAAACAGCTACTGTGCCAAGGCACAAGATGAGTCAGTTTTACATCATGAAAAAACCCCATCATATCACACTGAAACTGCTGTTAGTGACTGTTTCAGCTTTACTTGTTACTTCAGCATGAGGGATATTTGCACCAACTTTAACTGTACTCAGTCCTGTGCTGCCATTCAAAACACACTATAGCATCAGGAAAGCCTTTCATCAGCCTCTCAGGTATGAAAAAATTGTTTATGTCTTCTTGTCATAGGTGAGAAGGAACTTCTAATTATGGATGTATTTACTCAAAAGTACTGGTAGCCCTGACCGAAAGACAAGGGATATGCAAATGCTCCCTTGAGAAAATTACATTTAATTCATGTGAAGGTACCTCTGGCAGAAACTTAAGCAGAAATTATTATGTAAAAGAAGTTCAAATTGAGTGTTTAGCCCAGCTATTTAGTAACAGTGGAATAGTACCCCAAACTCCTTCCATGCTGGTAATTTGCTCTGCTTGCTAAATATCAGGCACCGATATTGTGTTCCCTGTGTCAGCTCCTGATATATCATCTTTTCCAGCATATCCATTTATAAGAAATTTCTTTGCCAGAACCTCCCCTTTTCTGATGGCACTGAGCATCTCCTTTTGAAATGTGTTTTGCCCTTAAATATGCCAGTGGCACCCTTCCAGATAAGAATCAGCATTACATTTGGAAGGCATTCCTTATGAGATGCAGTTTGGTTCCTGGGAGAAGGGCAGTTGCAGACTGGCTTTTTAAAAGTTTATTTCATCTCTGTCTTGCATGCTCTTGAGCATTATTTAATACTTTTACAGTTTTTTGACAGATGCTGAGGCAATTAAAAATATTATTGATGGCATTAGCAATTTTTTATTTTCATTCCATTCTTAGATATATTCAGGTCAGACAGAATATTGTTTGGTAATCCGTGTGCAGTCTGTGATTTTTTTGCTTGTTCTTGTTTGGGTTTTCTCTATTTTTTCTAGCCTATCTTTCTCCCACCTTTGATTCACTGAGTTAGAAAGTACCCATCCATAAACTGTAATCATTTTCAGCACAATCCCATAGGGTAGAGGCTTAGTTTTGTTTAAGAATGTGTTGATGTGATCAGATTCAAACTACTTCCCTTAAGAAAACAACCAACCAACATCAACACTAACAACAAAGTCCCAGTGAAAAGTTCATTCAACCATCTATATGTCTACTGCAAAGTTAGCATTTAACCATCAGTTATATTACTCCCTTTCATACACATGCAGTTATCAAAAAAGATTTGGTCCAATTTCTATTAAAATATGATGGAAAGCTTTTTATACGTGAATGTGTTTATTTATGCGAATTTTTCAGAGCCCCGAATCTGTTATGACTGTTGTACCTGACAATAAAAAAAAAAAAAATTAAAAAAAAGTCTTTACAGATTTTATAAATGACACAGAAAGGAAGGAAAGTAATATTCTGGTTAGGTACTGATTGCTTAGAAAAATACTGATGTTTATGCTGCAATTTTCAGAAAAGAACAATGTATGTTCAAGTAGAATTGGGTTTTCCTGGTGCAAAATTCACATTTAAAACTATAGCATTTGGAAATGTAGATGACGTCTCTTTTCTAGCATAGTAATTTCAATTCTCTTTATATCAGGATCTATGAATGTCAGTCTAGGTATTCCTAAGCTACTGTTTACACTTTTATACAAATACAGCGTGTTTTGAACTTAGGTCAAAAACTAAGGAATTGTAGGTTTCAAGTAGGAATTTTAATGGTTGTAGACATCTAAGATTTAGGCTTGTAGTAACTGCAACTTTCTGCTGTAATTTGTAAGGTCTGCCCTAAACTGTTTTGAATTGGGTTCATCACATGAGGACTGGACTCTCTCAAACAAGCAGGTGTCTAAATATGTCTAGCCTGAAGATGATAGGATCTTAAGCATCACTATCACTTTTATATCTGATTACAAGATTGGAATTCTGTATCACTTGTCTATATCTTCAGGAATAGGGCTCCCTATGTAACAGGAATAGGGCTCTATATGTATGGTTCCTAAGAAATTACAGATAATTTCTGAAAATTATGCACATTTACTGCTGATTTTATGGGTAGCAGAGGACACAGAATAGCTTAATTTGTAATCATATAAAGAACACCACATAGAATTCCCAGGCTTAGTTTATTTTATCATTATTTCAGCATAAAAGGAACCACAAATTTAGAAATGCATAAACAAGATCTACACCTGAATATGAATTAAGTTATAAGAAGTGCTGTGCTGACATGTGTAGCAAGTTTTCAATTTCGGAAACAGCTTTGCTATTTCTGCTTAAGACAGCAGTATTCTTTAGAGACAAACAGAACAGAAAAGGAAGCCCAGAGCACCCAAAATATTGAAGCACTGATATTTTGGAAAATCATTAAGAAATGTGAAATTTCAGATGCTTGGAAGAGAACAAAGCCTTAAGATACAAACAGTGTCAAAACCAAGGTGAATGTTTTCCCTTGAATGTCTTCTCAATCTATCTTTGACAAAGAAGCTTATAGGGATCTTTAGGTTATAAGTAGTATATATAGTTTTCCACTATTATCATTACAGTTATTGGTAGTACACGTTCAGTAAGAATGCAAAATTAGAAGTTGTGGGGTTATGTTCCTGTTGCTTGGTACTGCAGGAAAACATAGAAGTCAGACTTCAGTCTGGTGGATGTTGTTTTCTCTTTCTTCTAACAAAGTGCATCTCTATTCTTTCCTCTTATCAGTTCACATTCAGCTAAAAGAATATGAGGTTTATTCCTGGTAACTGTTCAACATTTTGTGCTTTTTAGGTCACCCTGCCAGTCTTTTTCACAGTATTTTTGTCCAAAAATTGACTTAATAAGCAGGACTTGTTATGTCTAGATCTTATATTCTCTCACTTGTCTGTTACAGTTTGCTTGTATGTGTAAGATCAACCCTTGCACTGATATAAATTGAACACTGTCCTGCACGACATCCTTGTCTCCAAATTGGAGAGACACAGGTTTGATGGACCGATGACTTGATGGATAAAGAACAGGCTGGATAGCTGCACACAAACAAGTTGTGGCCAAGGGCTCATTGTCCATGTAGAGACCAGTAATGAGTGGTGTCCATGGTGGGTCTGTACTGGAGCCGATACTGATCACCATCTCTGTCGGTGACGTGGACAGTGGGATTGAGCGCACCCTCAGCAAAGTTGCTGGTGACACCAAGTTGTGTGGTGCAATCACATCCTGAAGGAAAGGGACGCCATCCAGAGGGATCTTCACAGGCTTGAGAGGTGGGTATGTGCAAACTTCAAGAAGTTCAACAATGTGAAGTGCAAGGTCCTACACTTGGGTTGTAGCAATGTGGGGCACACCTACAGGTTGGGTGGAGAAGGGATTGAGAACATCCCTGTGAAAAGAGACTTCAGGGTTATGGTTGACAAAAAATTCAACGTGAGCTGGTAGTGTGCAGTCACAGCCCAGAAAGCCAAATGTATCCTGGCTGCATCAAAAGGATGGAGAAGAGACCAATACCCATTTCACTACAACCTCTTCTCTACAACTACCTGAAAAGAGCTTGTAGTGAGATGGGAGTCAGTCTTTTCTCCCAGGCAACTAGCAGTAGGACAAGAGAGTACAGTCTTAAGCTGTGACAGGGGAGGTTTAGGTTGGACATTGAGAAGTTCTTTACAGAGAGAGGGATTGGGTATTGGAATGGGATGCCCAGGGAGACAATAGAGTCACCATCCCTGGAGGTATTTAAGAAGACTGGATGTGGCACTTAGTGCCGTGGTCTAGTAGACAAGGTGGTGCTAGGTCAAAGGTTTAACTCAATGATTTCAGAGATCTTTTCTAACCTAGTTGATTCTGTGATTCCTGTGAGTGTGGCCAGCAGGTCAAGGGGAATGATTCTGCCCCTCTACTCTGCTCTTGTGAGACCTCACCTGGAGTACTGTATACAGTTCTGGTGTCCCCAACATAAGAATGGCATGGAACTGTTGGAGAAAGTCCAGAGAAGGGCAAAAAAGTTGATAAGAGGACTGGAGCACCTTCCCTATGAAGACAGGATGAGAAAGTTGGAGCTGTTCAGACTGGAAAGCAAAGGTTACATGGAAACCTCATAGCAACTTTTCAGTATGTGAAGGGGACTTATCAGGAAGCCAGAGAGGGACTATTCATCTGAAGCTGTACTGGTAGGACAAAGAGCAATGGGGGAAAATTGAAAGAGGGCAAAATTAGGTTAGATATTAGGAAGAAATTTTTTACTGTGAGCGCAATTAGACATTGGAACAGGTTTCCCAGGGAGGTTGTGGATGCCCCAGTCCTTGTAGTGTTCAAGGGGGGATTGGAACTAGATGATATTTAAAGTCCATTCCAACCCCTTAGCATTCTATGTTTCTATGATTTTCTAAAAAGAGTGGAAAATGTCACAGGCATATTTGCATGAAACATTCTTGGAGCAAGATTTCAACCGATTCCAAGGATATTGTTCTTGTGTTACTTAGAAACTAATATATAATACTTTTTTACTTTTGTTTGCTGCTTTTGATTATTAACTGCACTACATATTATAATGAGGCTGTCTGCATTATGTTGGCAGATGTCAGATTTCACAGTAAAGTCATTCCTCCAAGTATTACATATTTCTAATCTTACTACAGATATCTCATGAACTAGATTACTTAGCATCTGGCTTAGTAGTAACAGCTTTGAAACAAAGAGGGATTTATCAAAAAGAAAGAGTCCAATGAGATGGCTATGGCATATTTGGTAGATCTGACAGTCCTCTAAATAGAGACAAGCGAGAATTGGAATAATTATGTTCAGGTATATGCCAGGATTGTGTCTCAGTAAACTTGAGCCATGTTAACTAAAAGAAGAAACTCTTTTGAATTATTATTCACCAAAATATTTGACCAAGACTGAGACCTTATTATTTTAATGTTGAAAAGAAAACAGCTGACTTTCTGATTTTGCAACTCTCTATGATTCTTTATTTTGGCACAGATTGGATTTGGAAATACTGAAATACCACAAGAAAGGCAAAAAATGCAATATTTCATGCAGCATTCAAGGGAATTAAAAAAAATAAAAAAATAAAAAAAAAAAAAAAAGAAGAAGAAACTTTCCAGATGGGCTTTCTTAGGAGAAATTACCCTTCTGCCTAAGAATAGGGTCTCTATAAAAGTACTTGTTGCAAAGCTCTGCAAATAAAAGGTTTCTTTCATGATTAATTTCTCTTTGTTTTTCCAGTTCCCATTAACATTTCTTGTATAAATTCAGCATAAGAAAGCTTTCACAAAGCTCATCATTTCAAGGTCACAAATGTTTCATTGAAATTTATTCAGTGCCAGTCAGTTTAATATACTCTAAATTCTAGGATTCCAAGGACATCTACTAAGGTTTTCAAGGAAATGTGAAAAAGCTGCCTGAAAAATACAGGGTAAAACATGAAAAGCTGATAATAATATAATTCTATTGTTTAAATGGTGGCAAAAATCATACTCTATGAAGATTTATTAGTTTTACATCTTGTGTTACTGACAGTGTTATGTGAGTTCACTGATTTGCTGTCAGGTTGAGTGCAATAAGCTCCTGGTGCAGGCCATTTTACCCCTCCAATCCCTTTAAAGGCAAAAATAAGATGGAGAAAGAAAGATTATATTGGTGTTTGAATATTATCTCACAACATTATACACTGGGGGAAAATTAAAAAAATTAGAGGGTTTAATTTTCATGTCCTCCATGTGAAATAAATAAGGCCAAAGACAAAGAACATGAAAATATTACCATTATAGAATGAAGTGAGAATATTAATAAAAAAAAAAAAAGTTGGACAGTTCAGTAATAAACAGCACAGTAGATTACTACTAAAAATTAGCATAATTGGCAGCTGGCATGTTCAATTTGTCAAAGTGGTAGGAGGAAAGGCAGACTTTTGTAGGCAGTAGTGGGGTTCAGTTCTCAGTCCCTTGAATATGATCAATGATTCTTTAAAAATACTGGTAGATAATCACAAATGAAAGCCATTACATATTTTTTAGCTGCTTATAGGAATAGAAAGGTCTGCATATTAATTTACCATGCTCTTTCATTAGTTTTGTGTCATTTATTTCATTAGTCATATGCTGTTTCACACCAATGTCAATGACACAAAACTAATTTCTGGTTAAATTGTACTGGTGAATTGCATTCCATTACAAGAATAATTTCATTGTGCTCATTTGTACTTGGAATGAATGGTTACATCAAAGCTGTTGTCTCTAACCACTACATCCAAAGCACTTCCTCTGTGAAAAGAGAGGTATTTTTACTACATTTATTATGAACAGTTAGGTGGTATCTGAGCTGGATTTTGAAAGTCAAACAGTTGAGTGTCCAAGTCCTTTTGCAGTTCTGAGTATAAGTGCCTTCCTTATGTATCCCTGGTACATGACAATGCAGTCATCTTTCTACATTCTTCTAATGCAAGTATGTACATATACTGCATCTGTATAAACTTAGGAGACTAAGTCATTAAAAACCCAAACAAATAAATAAGCAAACCAGAAACTCAGTCCTGAAAACTTCTTGCCATCATAGTATAAAGAAAGTGTATATTAATGCCCCTGGCTATAAATCTTCATGTCTGGCCTCAGTTAATGGGTTAATGAGTCTGTGTCTCCCTCCTATTTCTCTGTGGAGGGGAAGATTGCATTTTGTTTAAAATCAGTTTTGTAGACTTCTATAGATGAATTCTCTTTTTGATGGCTTCAGGTCCTACTGATTATGATAAGAATTCTTTTATCTGACAAAAGTGTGGCACATTTATGTGGCATAACCACATCCAAAAGGAGACCTTAATTCCTAATGCTGTCTAGGAGGTTTTCCTATCATCAGGTCTTTGAAAAATGGAATGCAAGAAAGGCAGAAATAATATTCTATACTGCTAGGAAAAAAAAAAATTATCTGAGACTAAATATCTGGGGCTTTCTCCATAATACTGCAAAATTCACACTAATAACATAGATCTGGAAGAAGCACTTTATATAAAATGAACAAATGACACAAAATCTAGCCTGACACCTCCAGCTGAGACTGAACAGGCACAGTCACATTCTCTTATTTCCCTTCTATTATGTACTTAGAAAGTGTGCAGTGTGTTACTGTGTAGTAGGAGAAATAAAATATTTTATCATTTATGTTTGCACTTCATTCTTGCTACATTTGATTAAACAGTTTTTTAAAAGGGCAGAAATATTTTTTAGTCTCACAGAATGACTACTCTTAGATGTAGAAAAAAAAACAGATTTTTTTTGTGCTTCTGCAATTGTTAGGTTTTGGGTAGCTGTTCTGAAAAAGAGCTGGGTACTTCTGCAGTCTAAAGCAAACTGACAGAGCAAATGACAATGTCTTAAAAGGAGAAAGCTACTTCATTCTGAAATGCATAGCACAAAGTGACATGTTGTGACATTTTGAAAGATGTCTAGCAGGCACATTTTTAATCAGCTTGCTGGTAACCTTTGACCACTGCTGTGAGTGGCTTGCAGGTAAGCAAATGCTGAAGCTCACCACTGTGCTCTGTGTGAAGTTACAATGTGCTGTGTGACTGATCTGCTAAAATACTGCATTATGCTGTTCTGGGTCAGGGGTTCAGAGTTGTACTAGGAAGGACAATTTTTGTCTTTTCATATGTTTGTAGGGATAAAATACTGTTACCGAACAGGTCACTTACTCTTTGTGCCTTAGCCATAATTTGTTTTCACTGGACAAGGTTCAAGAGTAAAAGCTGTGAAATTTTACAAATGCAATCATCCACATTATGAATATAGATTCAAAACTATGTTTATTTGTCAGCCATTTATTTATGTTTCATCCTGGCTAAGATGTGATTATAAAATGGTGTAAGAATTTGGAAGTAAGTTCAGAGACTTAGGTGGCATTAAAACGACAACAGGATCATGTCTTTAGATTTCTGTTGACTTTCTGCTCAGGAGCTCCAAGTAGAACATGAGGCTGACCAATGAAGCAAATCTAAGGATGCATTTGAAGTTCTTATATGATGTTACCATGTCAGACTTGAAGGGATGCTCTTTGCTCCGAGCTCTTTCGGGTGCCGGCAGGGCTCCAGGAGCCTCAGCAAGGAAACAGCATAGCCGAGGCTTGAGGATGCACGCAAAGCGGGTTTATTCACACCGTCCCGGGGTTTTAAAGCCCTGAGGCGGGCCCAGGGAGCAGAGCTATCATTGGGTGAAGTTCAGGGTGTAGGGGAGTGGTTTGGGGGCCCGGGTAGCCAATGGGAGAGCAGGAGGATCCATACCCAGCGGGAACCAGGGATTGGGGGAATGATGGGGAAGGCTGGGGGAGGCAGCCAATAGGGTTAGGGGAAGGGCGGAGCTGCTCTCAGGGGAGCAGGAAAGCCTGGCAAGGTCCCAGCAGACCATGTGGTCGCTGACGGCTGGCTGCCTTACAGAGCTTAAGGGGACACTTATTACTATTAAACACAAGAGGTAAACAGTTCTTTGCTTCTTTGGTCCTGGAATGGTTTCCGTGGTGATGATTTCAGTTCTAGGGATGTATTTTTCCATTTATCGTAGGTGTCTCTGTTCCCCACATTACCACACACTAATAATGGCAAGAACTAAAAGAACTCCTCTATTCAGGCAGTTTGGTTTCATCTGTTGTAATGATGAGGACTCAAAGGACAAAATTAAAAAAATTAAAAAGTTTACCTCCACTCACTTTAGTGAAGTTAAATCAGGTGATAATTTACATCACTCTTTCAGAACACTGCTGTACTTGATGTACTTTGCTTTGTGTATGACAGATAGAAACCTGATGGCATGTGAATGATGAAGTTTAATATGGTTATCAGAAGGTCCTTTAATGACTATAATAATTCCCAAATCCTGAGCTTGTCAAGATAACTACTTTGCTTTCCTTTAATTTTAACTAATTATCATTCTTCAGGACAGAGAAGGAGAACTAAAATACAGGAAGAGAAAGATGAGTTACTAGAAGGGGCTTCATGTGACCTTATACTGCTATAAACAATTAAAATCCCCAATCATTTTGTTTGATTAGAGGGTTTGCACTCATTCTGTTCCAACATGAGCTACTTCTGATCATGCCATTAATCATGTTATTTAAGGGAGCATTAATCTAATGTCTCGTCATTATGAAAAATGTGAGGAGAGACAAATTTGTCTCACTGATCAGACCAATGAGCTTTCCTATTTCTGTTAGAGCAATAATTAAAAAGTGATCTTTTCTACATATTATACTGAATTTCAGATCACAACAATTGTGAAGGCAGAACATCAGACCTTTCAAAATAAGAAAATGAACCATTTTCTGCAGCACCCTGATTTTTATTATGGAATGCAAGAGACAGCCTTCTGTCTCGCATGGGGCAATTACTCCACTTAGTTTGAAGTAATTTTACAGAAATCACAAAACATAGTACATCATTATAAAAAAATGCCTGAAAAAAATAATCTGTGAAACCCTTTGTACAGAATCTGCTTGCATTTTATGGTTTTGTAGAGCTTCAGTTTTTTTCTTTAGTTTTTGTTTTGTTTTGACTATCTACACCCAAAAAATGAAACAATTCCATACAATACATCTTAGTCATTACTCTTTTTCAACAATTATACATTGAACATTCCAATTTAATGGACATTTAATAAAATAAGAGGATTAATGTTTTCAGAATTTTTGTTTAATATGCAGATGGGATGTCATTTTGCTCAGATGTCCACTGTGGATATGGACATGCAGACAAAGTAGGAAAAATGCCTTTTTCAATAACAATATGTATCTTGAAATTTAATGTGGTGTGATCGAGTTGAATTCAAACATGCAGTATAAAAGATAATTCAAATGCCTAATTTTTAAGGTTCTTTTTTTCTAGTGTAACTAGGAAAACCTCATACTGCAATTCAGAAAATATTAATTTACACAAAAACTCTTGGAGCTGCCTTCTACCTTAGTCAGTGAGAAACTGTCTGAGGAGCTCACAATAGGTAAAGAAACTCTAATAAAAGAGTTGCTGAAGACGTAAGATCATCTGGTTCAAGGTCACCCTCTGGTTTTGTCACAAGTCTTGTACAAGAGGAGGTGCCTTTATGTCTCACTTTAAGTGCAAACCAGCTTACTGGACAGGCAGTGAAAGAAATGGGGAGCTTCATTCTCTGTGCTGGTGGGGTGCAGGAGGGGTGCTATTGCCACTGGCTCTTTTTGCATAGGAACAAAAGGTGTCCTACAAAAGACCTCTAACAAAAGCCCTTTGCATTAAGGGATTTTGCCTATTATTTAAACTGTTAGCAGTCACCTGATTTATTCTGACTAAAAGAGTTAGAGGAAACATCACAGCAGCAGCTCCAAGGAGGATGAGGCAGAGCTACAGCCAAAAGATGCATGTCCCCTGTCTTAAAAATTCAGTCGCCAGAGCACCATTGAAACTGTTGCACTATTATCTATGAAGAAATTAGACAAAAAGATGATTCCTTGACCTCATCCATTTCGCAGAGCAGTGAGATACTAGCTGAGTTTCTCATCCCCTTCTTCCCCTTTTCATTTGCCATTCTCTTGTTTGAGAGTTGAACTGTTATAAAGTTCTATTTTTCTGTATCAAGAAATACTTTTGTTTTCATCATTGAAAAGCTTGGAATTGTTTCACTATCCTACTAAAAACTGAAGTACAATTAACAACACTATAAAAAAGAAAATCGAACAAAAAGTAGGAAATTAGAGCAGCAAAGGATCTGACTCCTCTGGAGCACACCACTGCAACCAAATGGGTGTAAAACCAAACAGTGGGCTTTACACCCACTTGCACCTACTAAGAGACTGTGTAAGGAGCAAAGCCACAAATAGACAGGTTTAGATGGTTTACTTCCTATAATTTTTCATTGTCGTCTCTCTAAAGGAGTGACTAGAATGATAACATCACAAACTTAGTTAACATCACATAACTTGTAATATTTCATAACTTGAGTTTCAGTAATAATCAATCCGAAATAAAATTAAAGGATACATTCTTTGAATATATACGTGCATATACACATCTATAAATGTATTGTACATACATGAATTTCAATATTTTTATGCTGGACAAGTGTCATAATGAAATAGCTTTAAACATGATGCCATAGTCTCCTGGAAATGATGTGACATGCATCTATAATTTGCCTGTGCCACATTCTGGCACCTTTCTGCTCTGCCACCTTCAAAATTCGTGTTCATGCTGTTACTAACAAAATCCACACATGTATGCCCATACATATTTGTATTCACACACAAGTGTTTTTGTGTAGAGCCACCATTTATGAGTATATAATGAAGAAGACATTCTTGTATGTGCATTATATATAGAAAATCATTATATTCTCTGTTTTACATCTTGTACTGAAATGAATTTCCTGTCATGTTTGTTATTGCTCCATAGTAAATTCACAGCAAAGACACTGAAAAACAAGTAGTAAGGTTTTCAGAAATTCTTTGAAAGTAGAAATGGACCCTAGAGATAAAGCATTAGATAAACATAAATTGTTGTGAGGAAACAAGTACCACACTTCCTAGTAGTAGCTGCTAATATGAGTATAGCAGAATTCAACAACTTGTTGCCCATGTGCTTACATACCAAACCAACCTTTCTCATTTCCTATGCATGTCTAGTAAAATCAAGTAATAATAAACCTAACAGTTCCCAGTAAAAAACAAGGCAGTAACAATTAAAATGGACATCTAGAATTTATTGATTAATGGAAAGGGACTTTTCTTCCTCTCATCTTTCAAAACAGTAATGAAAAGTATAAGAAATCTATCCACTGTTCAGGTATCTGCCACATTTTGCTGTGATATGGTGGGACTAAATATAACCTTTCTGAGGCTGTTGCCCAGCTGTGCGGAGAACAGTGTGGTTTCTCATGCTCTCTGGAATCCAATGTGGGCTGGCTTCCTGTACTTCCCTCCCCTTCTCTTGGGGGCAAAGTGAGGGTGAATTTCACTGATGACTCTAAATCACTTGAATGTTGTAGTAGCCAGCCCACATAAGCAATGCAGATCTCAGAGACAGGTTAGTCACACAAAATCGCATCTGGATGAAGAGGCTGCCAAACAACATAAGGGTGTGGAAAATAACATTCTTAAAAAATGTCCTGAAAAGACATGAAAATCTGGGATTCCCAGTTAACAAAACAGAGAGCTACAAGCTGATCTCAGGGAAAGCTGAAGCCCAGATACTACCACTGGCATGTTTTGCTCTTCGCACAAGAGGGACCAAATCACTGGGAAAAACAAAGAGACAAAAATTAGTCTTTTAATACTCCAAAATTTCTTTATAAGACTGTCTTGGTTTTGAATGGGGTAGAGTTAATTTTCTTCCTCATCTTGGTACAGTGTGAGTGGCTTCATGGTACTGAGTTGTTGACTGAGGTTAAACCACAATAGACACTGACACCTTAACAGGTATGAATTTTCTCTGGAAACTCCACTGGCCAAGGGCATAAGAAGTAATAAATAGCTGTAGGATGGTACAGCACACAGTCATGAGTAAATTTAATTGCATTTATTGGTACATAGTCTTTCTCTGAGTGACACCACACTGCTGATGAGCTATAACTCCTTTACTCTTGACTGAAAGCAGATAAGCCCTTTTTTATCAGCCTAAGAGCAATATTTTGAAGGTATATACAACAGAGAAAAACAAGGACTTTGAAAATAAAATAGTGCATCCCTAATGCTCAAAACATTTGTTCATGTCCATGATCCCACATGAAGTGACTGACCCAAGATCGGGAGCTGGTTACAAGCGTACCTAATTTTATTGTTTTTCTGCCCAAGTTCCATTTAGTCTTGTTAGTCAACGTTCTTGCTGTGTGGGAAATAAGGCTTTTTTCCACTATTCATCTCCAAAGTTTAATTCTTTAGTTAGTGCACTTTTGAACTGGCAAAGCTGTTACATGAAAAACAGCACTGATTCACAAATCAAAGGTAGGCTGAGATCACTGCCTTCCATGAACACAAATTCAAAAAAACCCCACTTGCTAACAACAACAACAACAGACAAATGAACATAAAGAATTATGAAACAGTGGATAGTGACATTTGATTTCCTATTTCTTCACTGTGAACATGACTGGATCTTAGCATTGCCTATTAACATTGCATCTTTCACTTTAAAAGTTTATTTTTACTTTAATTAACAGGGAATACAAAAAACATAACAGCTTTTTGGATTATTCCCAAATCTAGTGCAGTGTCCCTGCTATGCAATGACATAGATATAAAAATTATTTGAATAATGCAATATGCAAAATACCCCCAAAAATATACCACAAATGTTCTTGAACATTTATTGTGTCATTTTCATCTTGTTTGCTTTTGGAACCATCTAAATGTTCAAATGTTTCTGGAAGGCATATTTTGTATGTCTTTTTATAAAATTACTTCACCTTTTCATTTGTTTCTAACTATTCCAATGCTTATTCTAATACCATTGATTAGATCAATTAACATGTACAATCATGAGTCAGATTTAAAGAAATAGTTTAAGGTTAGGAAGGTGATTGTACGTACTGAATTTATAAATGATGAGTAGTGGAGGTGATTTCTCACAATTAGACACTATGCAGTGTTTAATGTATGCCTGCAAAAAATTTAAATGTGTATTCCCATTCTGACCTCTGATTTCTCCTCAGTTTGTTTTTTTTCTTCCTTTTTTTTTTTTTCTAGTTTACACAATAGCTGAGTTTTCTTGCTTGCTATAAAATTTGCCTTTGACTTCAGTACACAGAGAACTGGATAGGGACCAAAAAAGGAGAAGTGGAGCTGAAAAGGTGAAAAGGAGTTAATAGCTGCTGTCCTTGCTCAGCACAGGTCCAGAACAGGGCCTAGGCTTTGGTTCAGTTCACAGGTGATGGATATTTTGACTGGGTCAATTTCTTTTACAGATATTCACTTCACTAACTGTAGTTGCTCGAACAATTTTGACCACGTTTTGAACATATTTAAAATATGTCATGGCTTTCTATTTGTTGAGCTTTGTGTTTGGACTACAGGTAATTTCCATTTTTCACAAATGTCAAAAAATATGATGTTTTCACTAAAGTGTAAGAAACATTGTCAGCTTAAGGGCACACACTCAAGAAGGTAATTTTGCTATTTTATTTTTTAAGAATAATAAAAAGCAATAATATATGTGTTATTTAGTATTACATTAATTTGTTTGAACTATAAGCCTATTTTGATTTTTTTCTACACTCTTCTCAAAGCCACCTGGGTGTTGCTTAAGCTCAGACTGTTCTCCAGTCTATTATTCATAAATAGTAGTCTATTTATACTGTGTATGATAAATGTAATATATCTTGAAGTCTTGATTCAATTGCCCACCAGAGATCTCCCACGGGTCCTAAGCACCATCACAATAGGATACCTCAGATACTATTAGGTACTTCATTAAGCATATACCTGTGAACCATCAAAACAGGTTGCAAGTGATCACCCTGATCTTCAAGGTTATGTTTAGCTCATGGGAATGAACTCAAACACCAGCCTACAAATCTAAGCTAGGAATCTAGTGCAGACTTGTAGTGAATGCAATTCACAGAAACTTTGGAGATCATTCCAGTTTACTACAAAGTAAACACCTGATGTTCTAAACAGCCCTCTAGGCCTATGTATCAGCTAGATCTCCATTGGCTCATGCCAAAAAACAACTTAAAATCATGTGAGAGAGGTGTCTTATCCTTGTGTGTAGTCATTCTCAGGTACAAATAGGTTCAAACACATTTCTAATGCTCAGGTTAAAATGTAATGAGTGGTGGCAACCTTATACCAAAATGGGATTTCTGCTTGCAAAAGTATTTTTAAATCTTTGCATTAAAATAGAAACCACAAAAGAAGTTTATTTGTGTTTGTGCAGCACAGGAATGTGGTTTTTCACCCATGTTTGTTGCTATGTATTTTCTCATGACATACTTTTTATTTGTATAATTTATCTCTTTCAATTGAATACTCCTACAAGGCTTTTCCTCCTATCCTTTACTGATAATTTAAAAACTCTTTTGCTTTTATATTGTTTTCTCATTTATCTACCCAGCTTGTCATTGATCATCTGTGTTGCATTGCTTGAACTTTGTTTCATCAAGTCCAACATTTGTTAGGGTTTCACAATTGACACTAACCTAACCAAAGTCACCTGCCTTATATCATCTGCAAAGTTATTATTGCTTGTCCTAACCATTTCATTAATCAGTTCCCTTTTGTTTTCTGTAGTATTCCCCTCAGGGAACTCATTTCTAGAGTCAGCATCTGTATTCTGTTATCTTGGTTTGTGGATCCCAACCTGTAAAACAGTAGCTCTGTGTGACACAATGCTGACTTTTAGTCAGTAATTTTTCCTCTTTATTTTTTTTTTTTTTTAAGAAACCCCATTCTTTCAAATCTTGTCGAGTTTTACAAATTCTGCAGTAACTACACTCCTTCTCATACACCTTCAGTAATATATACACTCTCTAAACCAAGTGTGTATTTTCCTATCTGTTTTAGTCCTTGGTCTCTTATTTTTTATGTTGTTTTTCTGCTCTTATCTGCTGTCTGGTTTTTTAAATTTTTTCCTGGTAATCTTCACTTTCATATTTTCTGCTTTTTAAGTCTATCATACATTAATACTGATAAATCAGTCTCCTTAGGACTGTGAATTCATTGCAGTCAATGAATCTACAGTTCCTTACTGCTCCCTTATATAGCATGATTTTTATTTCACATCTGAAAGCTAAAAATATGATTTCTTCTAACAGTAAAATGAACAGATCTCATGACAGTCAATCTGTTCTCTATTCTCACTGAACACCTCAGTTTACTGAGGAGGCAATCTACCAGACAGATCTATTTCTAAAGTATAATATATATTTTGCAAACTTGCTTTTTTCCATATACTGCAAAAAGCCTATTAAAAGACTATCAAACTTTAGCAAGATAGTAATTTCTGTTCTGCAGAATTCCTCAAGATCTGTTTGATCACAAACAGCTGAGTAGTTGTGTTGATCTAAACTTGATCTGATCCTTCACTGGTCCTGCTTTTGTGGATATCTTAATTTATTCCTCAAATGTCATAGCAAATATTCTACCTCTCACATTTAATAAATTTTCTGTAGCTCCTTCATTCATGCCTATCTGTCTTTGTCATTCTTTTTAAATGTTTTTGAGAGCTACTGAGTTGCTCAAGCTGCATAGCTTCCCAAGATCTCTGTCAAATTTTCTGCTAGAACCTTCACTTCTCCTAAGAAATCTGAATCCTGTTCTCCCTTGGTTACACTGAGAGGTTTTGTATGACCCCTGATGTGCGAAAGGATATTCTGTGTCTTTTACACACTTCAAGATATTTTTTTCTGTCTCTTACTTTTCTTCAGACTTCCTCTATCACTGTTGGCGTGCATTTCTTTGCACAAGTATCTAAGTTACCGCTCTGATCGTGTGGTACAGCCCTGAGGTCCTATTTCCTTTGAGAATTCCTCTGAATTTTTCCACTCTTTGGTTACCCACTCACTTCTGCTTTTTCTTCCTTCTTTTCTTGTCTAATCACTCTGTAGTGCAAAATTCTTGAATATGTACAAGCCAGTTGCTCTTGCTAGATATTTAAGTTACTTCAGTGCCCAGTGGTAGGAGGCTGCCTGCCTACATCTGGAAACAGAACACTTAAAATAACAGTTGCAGGGATTGCTTTCCTTGCCTAACCTAGTGTTTGGGCTCTGCTCCAGGGACCTGCAAGTCTCTATGCACAGTACAGGGAGTCTGAGAACCAAGCTGAGAGCAAGCACAGAGTTTTGTGCCAGGATACAGGAGCCCAAAAGACGTCTCAGTGTCCAAGGACTATTTTACACTTTGCCTTGATTCTTGTTCATCTTCTTGTAAAAGAACTAGCACTGCAATTCCACTGAGAGTTGCTGGCTTCTGCAGCGTTGTAAAAAGATGCTTGGATTGAGTCAAATGTTGACAGCTATCTAGTAATAGAAGAGATATTTGTCTTTCCTTATAATACGTTACATTGTTTGGGTGTGGGTTTGTTTGTTTGTTGGGGATTTTTTTGGTTTTGAGGCTTTTTGTTTGTTTTTTAATGAAATACAGAAGGCATAAATAAATGAGCTAAAGATCCATGTTTCAGAAATTGCAATGTAGAGTGTTTTTCTCTAAATACTTATATTTTTATTATACTCTGTATTCTAGGGCTCTCCTAAATATTTCATCACCTCTTTGACCTATTAGCAAATTTAATCTACTGTATTTTCTTCAGTATGTAGATCTTCTAACTAGTTACCCTTAATTTATCAGACATTTGTCTTAGTAAATTATCAAAGGTCCCATCTGGAAACCTAGGTGCCTAACTTGAATTAACTTGTTTTAAGACCAAAGAGTATACTCGCATCTATCTTACAGACTACTCAAACTGCTTCTGGCTGCAACCATGGACTCCAGTCATTTAGACTGTGCTGGACCCGATTTTGTCTTCCTTCCTGCTCTTATTTAATTCTAAGTGTCTAGGCATACTTCTGCACTCTACAACAGGATGTGGTCAATTTGTAGTCAATTTTCTCACCATAACACAAGTTAACTGACCTAAACAAGGGCTAATTTCCTTTCTAGAGGGAAGCCCACCTAAACTTCCATTTTTCTCTTGCAAAATAATTGGATGGCAATTTTTTTTTTGCCAGCTCTGTCTGCAATATTTTTCCTAGAGAAAAATACAAAAATAAAGATGAGGGCATGTGTGCAGGAGCTAAACAAGTAGTGTTATAACTGAAGAATTTTTCTAACAATTGAGGGTTTAGAAATTAATCAGCTGTATTATTCAAAATAGATATTAATTATTACTACCATGGAAGTTCATGGGCTACAATAGAAATTAGATAAACTGAAGTGTAATAAATTAACTAAGAGAAACCACTTAGTCTAGGAAAGAAAACCTAATTTCTGCTGAACCTGGAAGCCAGTAGAGCAGCGGAAATGGGATACATTAACTGTATGAAAATGCAAACTGAAAGGATATACTTAGTGCTTCTTTCTGTTTAGAGAAACTTCAGAGTCTATATGAGGATAACTGTGTGCTCTCTTAACTGTGTAGCCATCACAGGGATATTAAGTGATGACTGTATTTTACATCTGTCTGAATATTTTGTGTACAGTGAATACATGCCTAATTTGAATAAGGGATTGAAACCTTTTCCTGGTAACCCATAGTTAATTTCTCCATTTATACTTTTTTTCTGTCACTGTGGTATGAAGATTTTATGAAGGATATTTTTAGGTGAATTCTGTGAACTTGGGTGAAGCCCTTTTATTGACTTTCAAATACACAGAATTATTAAGCTTCCTTGCTCAGGAAATGTACCCATGAAAGATGATCTAGAAAGTTTTGCCAGCTCCCATTTCCATAATGCATCTTTTGGGATTATAAGTATGGGTGTATGATGTTTCACAGCTTTTTTTACCTATTTCATACCTTATTAGTGTTTCTCAAATGCATTTTGCCAAAGAGAAGTGGATCAATAATTCCATTTTACATATCAAGAGAATGGGAGATGAGAGCTGAAGTGAATTCTTCAAGGTCAGCTGGAGGCTAGTAGCTAATAGAGAGGGAGAGTGCAGGTCTGAGATCCCAATTGGTTTTAACAGGCATCTGGGAATGCTGGCTCTCAGCTGGGAGAATAAAAGAATACTGTCTTCTGATATACATCTATATGCAAATGTAACTGTGTATGAATGCCAGGTACACACATGTACTCACATATTCTGAGCGTGTGAAGTGTAATTCATTTCTCAAAGAAACAACTTTCTGAAATCTTGGAATTTTGTCTCCATCTCACTCATCCTCTGCTCCAGCACACTGAAAAGGTCTTGACAGTATTTCATCTCATTCATGTGTTATCATTACTACTGTCAGGAGATTTTGGATAACAAATGCAGTGCTTTACCAGCTACAAACATTTTCCTTTTACACTGACACAGACTCGTCAATAAAACCCCACGGCATGTTAGCTTCCCATCTCTCAGATGTGGCACAGTGGCATTTACAATGCAGAGAAAGGTAACAAAGTGTGAAACAGATCATAAATCATTTAAAGAGAGTTAAAAAGAGACTTAAAACAAAAGCCTTCAGGAAAGGAAAGAAAAAAAAGTGGAAAAGTGAAATGCGCACCAAAAATTATTTTATACAAGAATGAAACACTGAACTTTTCACCTATCATCATTCACATTGGTTTGCCTTTCTCAGCCTCTGGAGTTTAGAACAATTCAGTCAGTGTACAGAATGCTGCCAGAGGAATGAACCTTTTATTTTATTATTACCCAGGGCATGATACCCTTGAGAGGAATGACAAAAACAAGTAAGAGCAAACAGAGCAAAAGGTATAGCAATAGTCACTACAGGCTTGGGATGATAAAAGCAAGCAGCAAATGTAATATACTGAGAGATAGCCTTCAATTTAAAGTTTACAAGGCAGGCAAGTGCATTTTATTGGAAACTTTTACATTTCAAAATATGTTTTACAATCTTTTCGCTCAGCCATTTAAATATGGGCTTTGCAGATGCCTGAAAATGTAGCAAGGGAAAGGGGCACATTTCATCATAGCTTGAAAATGTGAACGTACAAACAGTACTCTTCAAGAATGCACACAACAGAAGGTTGGATATTTATATGATCAGCTCTAAATCATGATGTTTTAGAGGCAAGCTCTGTTTTTAAATAAGTGCAGCTAGGAAGGTGATATACACTTGTAACTACAATCACAGATGGTTGTTGACATAGATGCCCATGTCAGAATCCTCAACCCCCCACTTTAGGAAAAAATATTTAGTACAGAATGATTAAGTGAAAGTATTTTGATATGAAAATTATAACAATTATCAACTGTAGGTAGCCTTTTAGAATCCTTTTTATAGACAAGAGAAACAAAGACTGTAACTACGAAATCCCCAATAATTCAGCTCTGCACATGCCAGGTAGTTCTTACTGAGAGCAATAACATGCATGTATATAAAGCCTTTTGTTATCAAGTACTTTGCAGACATAACACATAAGCTAGTTCACCAGATTTTGAAACACTAGTAGTCATCTGAAATCTAATTATGCTAAAAAAAACACAAAGCAACACTGTGTAACAGTTTTTGGCAGGAAGAAAAGAATAATAATATATCCAATTAACACTGTAGAAGGTATTTTAGGTAGACAGATTGACATTAGTAATCTAGAATTTGAAAATTGCTTCACAATTAACCACTAACTTTTCTAAACACACTAAGGAAAAGGAAAAGAAAGCTATTTCTTGGTGTGAAATAGACCCAGGCTTGATCTGTGACTTCTGTTTGGAAGAGAGGTAAGTCACAGCAGTAAGTAACAGAGGCAGAGACTTAAATTTCCACTTCCCTGATCATTTCTGATAGTGATTTTGCAGCAAGTTATTCCCAGGCTGAGAACAATACTTTAACTGCCTTCCTTCCACAGTCTCGGAAACAAGCCTGAGAGAGGTCAACATTGTCCAAATGTGCAATTCTGAAAACACTTTATTTTCCATTTATGAAAAAAGGCAACAAAAATGAAATATTATTAGAAACCACTTGTAGGATTTTTGCTATCTGTAAAAGTTCTTTCAGCTCTCCATTGCATTCTTTTTAGGATCTGGAAATGAGCAGTCCCAACTTGTTCGTGCTAGCCCTCAAATGTCATGTGTGGCTTGCAGTCTGCTATCACAAGCTGGTCATTTGATCATGGCTGTTTTTCATCTTTCTCCCTGCCACCAAAAGTGCGTTTTGAATTCCAGTCACCACCCTGAGATAGGTTATATTGGTCCAGTCTGGATGTGACTAAATGTCCTGTGGCAATGTCACCTTTCACAAACAGATTCAGACTCATACAAGAAGTTCTACCCACCTAACAACCAATTTTAATACTTTATTCTAGAGACTTTAGATTGCTTATGTCTATTTGGTTATCTGATTAGTGAGTCTCAATATCGTACTTAATTTCCATTTTCCTCCATTTAGATTGTCACAAAAATGCAGTCTGTTAACCCTACTAAAGGGCTAGGAAGGAGATATAAATAGCTGGTGTTGCATAGGCATTCTAAATTTGTAGTTGCTCCTAAAGAAGTTGAAAAAGATCAGAAGAAAACACGATACAAAGAAGCAGGAGGAAAATAAATGAATAATTTGCATCTTCTCAATGTTCAGTTCTTCATCCCTGCTTGCACTTCTCTGATGTTTCCCTCAGCATGCCTGATCCTCCATTTTACATTTGCTGGGAAAGATCCCATTGTGTAGGCATCATGTCTGGGTAAAAAAACTTGGATCTGACTAACAGATATCTCTTAGAACGTACAATATGCCACACAGATCACCATAGTAGAAGAAACAGTGGAAAGATGCTATAAAAATAGCAATGAAGGAGAATGTAAACTTACAGTTTCAACAAGGCAATTTGCCACACAAACTTTCTATAGTCAAATTTCTCCAGTTACTATTCCTTTCTAGTTCTATAAGATTTCTTTTTCCTTGTCCACATATGACTTCAATGACAATATTTATAGAAGTTGTCAATGCCTAATACAGCTAGAAGTGCTGGTAAAAACATACTCTTGCAATATTTCTCCAGTTATTTACTGACTGCTTTCCTTTGCAGTAGTAGTGACCATATAGATGCTGAGACTGATATAAATGCAAACTCAGGAAAATAATCATGATTATTCCTGAGGTTCATTATATCATCTTAGTCAGCACTTTAATTTCTGGTTGCAAAGCAGTTTAGTGCAACTGGAGAGATACAGCATGCCTTTTCATTTTTCCTCTCTCTCATAAGTCAAATACACAATAAAATTACAGTAGTAAAAAAATCACTAATAATGCACCTTGAATCTCTTTAACCAATTATCTCACTTCCTGCCTGGCTGTTAAGTTACACTCAGAATGCTCAGAGAAAACACATTTGAGTTGTGCAGTAAAAAGCATGTTTAGATATATAACATGATAACTACTGTATTAATGTGACATCAGTTGCCTGCCTAAGAAATTCACAGACAGTCCAGACAATGAGCTGAATTATTCAATGGGGAAGAATTTTGTGCCTTGTAGGACTCAGGTAAGGTACATAAGTGTAAGTTGTAACAGTGACCCATCCTATAACACTATAGTGTTTTGTTATTGTTATTAGTAGAGGGCCAAAAATTTACAGTCTAGAATGTCAACACCTTTGAATGTTTAGAAAATTAATTCCAGGCTCAGAAATCAGTGTCTTTCATTTTGTTTCAAACAAACAAACAAACAAAAAAGTATCTGTGCTNCCCAGTACCTCCCCCAGGGTGGGGAGTTTCACAATGGGTGAGTCATGGCATATTTTTGGAAACCCTAATGGCCCATTAGCAGACATGACCCCTCAGGCTGGGTGTGGAGGTGCTAACAGCTCTCCAGAGGGGCTTTACCACACCCGAGTCATTGGTGTGAAGACAGGACACCTTTCTTATCTCACAGAAGTTCCCAAGCACCCACCCTGTAGCCTGAGGGGTCAGGTGTGCCCCAGGAAGCTGCTGCAAATGATCCATTGTTAACAGTTCATGAGAAAATACATAGAGGGTGTAGAATACACAGTCTTAGCCACACCCACACAGTGACAAACTAGTCCTGGTCACTATAACCAGGACAGTATCTCAGCAATGTGATATAGAGAAATTGTACAGATATCCAAGGTGGATCTTCTTTTAGGGCTATTTTTTCTTGTGTAAAGTTATGGTCATCAATGTGGAGTAGTTCAGACTTGTAATGCTTTAGTTGTTTTAATACGCCTTTTTCCAAAGATTTGAACACTGGTCTATGTGCATAACCACCTAAGGATGTTGTGAGAAACTGGATTCGAATCTCAGTGAATCATATATTCATATGGGTTGGAGTCAACTCCCCTTGTGTGTGATGGGAAAGGGTTGGGCTGGCCCCACAGTCACATGACACTTTTCAAGTCTTCAGTGTAATTCCCTCTACAATAAGAACTTGGTGTTATTGAGCTCTAAAAGACTGAAAATTGATTCCAAGGAATTTGTGTAGTGAGTTCCATGTAACTGCTGATAAATACTCTCACTAAATCAACATCATGAAATACAGTGATTTCATGATTTAATATTTGATTATCCCATTAGTTGCCTACTAGGACTAGATCTAAGCAATAGTAACACTTTACACTTTCTCTGTGTCACTTGTGGTGTCCTTAAGACATTAAACATGCACACACATGGACTTATTTCGTGTCTTTTCCTGCTCAGATTGGTGAGGGAATGCTGGGCTTGGTGTGCGAGCATGTGCAGACAATAAAAAGACACCAGACTAGAACAGTGTTGAAGGTGTTCTGCAGAGACAGAGGTAGTTTTAGCATAGTGACACTGAAGTGGGCCTTGGAGATCAGAGTCTGGAGAACCTTAGGAACTAAGTGTTTTGGCAATATGGTTCACTGTCAGGGATCACAGAATCAAAGAATATGTTGAGTTGGAACAGACCCACAAGAATCATTGAATCCAACTCAGCCCTGCACACAACTACCTGAGGAATCCTCAAGATCAGTGTATTTGCTGGTGTTCTTTATTCTTTTCCAGGAATACAATTATCTCATTTTTAAACCTGTAGTTATGTTCACTGCAGTTCAGTTGTGGAGATTCTTTCAAAATTCTGCCGGTGCAGGACTGACATGGAATTATATTAATTCAGTGATAGTCAGATGAGCCAAATAAGCCAGATTCTGCACCTGGGATGGGGCAAACCTGTGTATATGTACAGACTGGGGAACAAGAGGCTGGAGAGCAGCCCCATGGAAGGGGACATGGAGGTCCTGGTCGATGGCAAGTTGAATATGAGTCAGCAGTGCCCTGGCACCAAGGAGGGCCAACTGTGTACTGGGGGGCATCAGGCAAGGCATTGCTAGCCGGACAAGGGAGGGAATTGTCCTACTCTGCTCTACACTGCACTGGCATGGTCTCACTTTGAGCACTGTGTGCAATTTTTGGGTGCCACGATATAAGAACAGAAAGCTATTATAAAGCATCCAAAAGATGGCTACAAAGATAGTGAAAGGCCTAGATGGTGAGCTGTAAGAGAAGTGGCTGAGGATGTTTGTTTGTTTGGCCTAGAGAAGAGGGCACTGTGGGAAGTCCTCATCACAGTCTGCAGCCTCCTCACGAGGGGAAGAGGAGGGGCAGGCACCGGTCTCTTCTTTGTGGTGACCAGTGATAGGACCTGAGAGAACGGCCTGAAGTTGTATCGGGAGAGGTTTGAGTTGGATGTTTGGAAAAGATTTTTCACCCACTATGTGACTAGGCACTGGAATGGAGTCCCCAAGCTCTAAGCCTGTCAGAGTTCAAGAAGTCCTTGGACAATGCTCTCAGACACAGGTGGGATTCTTGGGGTGGTCTTGTGCAGGGCCAGGAATTGGACTCGATGATCTTTGTGGGTCACTTCCAACTCAGGACATTCTATAACAATGTTATAAAGGAATTGACATAATATTTTCATGAGAAAATCTATTGCCATTATTATGCATTCTAATAAATTATCAACAAAGAGCAACATGTAACAACAACATTTATCAGGGTATAAGTTTAGTTTTATTTTGACCCAGTTCTCATTATTAACAAAATTATCTTTGAAGTCAGTGAAATTTTCTGGCCTCTAAGTAAAGTTTTCCATGTAACCTGTGTTTCATGTCTTTCTGAGAGTGTGCTCTGGTTGGTTTTTTTAATGTCAATTGTTTGTCTTCTGAAGGGATCAATGTTTTTAGGTGCATATAGAGAATGTGTGTTTGTCCATGTGTTGCAAGGAAGAGAAAGACTCAGAGTGCAAGAAAGATCTGCACACCTTGTGTTTCTGCAACAGAGAACACAGAGTTCTGGAAAAAGACAGAGCCAAATCTTCAAATACATGTGAGATGAACATATTTCAGGAGAGCTCATGACTGACATACCTGTGGGACTGAGATCACAGTTTTGATCTTGTAATTACAGCAAGCAGGATAAAGAAGACTCTGTTTTGGAAAGTGAGCCCAAATGCATGGACCAAAGGACGTGGTGTTCCTAACTATTGCTACAAATATTTTTCCCGTTCCTTTATTATTAAGTAGGTGAAACAGTTTTCATTGGTGCATGTTCCAAAAATGTGCTGTTGGCATTGGAAGATGTTGAACCAGTTCTCAACAAGTAACTTGATAATGTTTCTTTTTGAGGAAGCCTAGCATAGATTTCTTTTTGCCTTTCAAATATTTTCAGGCTTATGGTAGGGTGCTTGATTGACTGTTTTCAATGAAGTCATTACTTTTTTTAACCAACACAGAAGAAAGTCAAGACCTTTGCAGCATTAACTTCTCTCCCTAGAACTTTATTAGCAATGTGAGGGTGGTGTAGCCTTATTACATTTTTATACCTTATGATGCAATCATTTCGTCTTTAACCAGTCTAAGTGTTAGGTTTGTAATATGGTCAATGAAAGTTTCACTTGCTCTTCTGCAGAACTGGTCTGGCCTCTTATTTTAAACCTAATTGTAACTACAGCTACTATATAAAATTTCATAGACCCTGGCAGATTAAGTCTAGTTGTTAATTAACATAGTTTTATGAAACATTTATTGGATTTGTCTTTAATGTCTTAGCATATTACTGAAAGAAATAGCCTAATTTGAAAATAACAACAAGGGACTTGAAAGCTTTATGAGGAATTATAAAACCATTCCCCAGTGGAATATTATAGGAACATAGTTTTTTAATGTAGTTGTGCTGTAATATTTTAGAATTATATGTTATATTTAATATGTGAAAGTTATCCACATCTATTTCTTCTACATGAAGCTTCTTATACATACATTGTTTCCTCTGTGTTTCTGATTTTCATAATCATTTGGGGGGAGGAGGAACACTGGTCTTTTATTAGCAGTCTAAATCAATGCAAACCACTTGCTTTAGCTCCTTTGGAAGTGCAGTTCTCTTCCCTACTTCTGTATTGCTACACAGAAAGTAAAACATTATGTATAGTGCATAGCTCAGTAAACCTCTGTGATGTTTCTACATGTCTTAATTAATTTTATAATATTTGGTATTGCATTGCTCAGCGGCAAAAGAAATTATTAAACCTTGCAAATTCAAAATTATGTATTTGAAATTAATTTTGAACAACTGTAAATAAGAATAAAAGAGTTGCACTATTTGTCCCTCAGCAAGCTGGAAATAAAAATGTAGCAGGCTGAAATGTTTCTTTGCACAATTGAATGCTTTTGATAGCCCTAGGATATCACTTCTATTGTTGCATCTGACACGTATATAATTACCTCCTTTCCTCAAATACTGTGAAAGGGTATTAGGTAGGGTTCCATGTTCCTGTAAATGAAAGGACCCGGAGTTCTTCATGGACACAAAGATGAATATCAGCCAGAAAATGCTTGCAGCAAAGAAGGCCAACAGCATCCTGGGCTGCATTGGGCAGAGCATCAAGCACAGGGAATTGATGCTTCCACAGTGTAAGTGAGACATGGACATACTGGAATAGGTTCAGTGAGGAGCTGTGATGGTCATTAAGAGCTTGAAGCACTGAGGAGGGGCTGGGAGAGTTGGGACCATGCAGCCCGAAGAGAAGAGTCAGACCATATTTCTGCCTACGACCCTTGCTGGGAAGGTGTGGAGCAGCCTGTTAGGCTCACCTCAGAAACACATAGAATCAGGATAACAGAAAACAAACACAAGTTGGAGTAATATAAATTCTGACTGAATATTTAAAATTTTGTTTCACGAAGACTGTGGTCAAAAGGGTTGTCTATAGAGTGTCTCCATTCACAGAAATATTAAAAACTGGGCAACACAAGTTTTTTTAAGAACTGTTCTAACTTCAAAGATGGAGATTTTCCTTGGAAGGTGGTTAGACCAGATGACCAGCAGAGGTCCTTCCCAAACTAAGTTGCTCCAAAAAGCTGTGATTTTAACATCTTACATTGGAAATTAAGAAAGGAAAATTCCAGTTTTGTGCTAGGACTAAACCTATGAGTACAGAAACAACATCACATCACATATTTGGCTTTCATGACAGAAGCCGCTTTTATCTTAAGTATTTCTCAAACTCTCTACATTCTAACTTTGGGCTTAAAAGGCAAAAATAAGAAAGAAATTATGAAAAATCCACCAATAACTGGAAAGTCTTAGAGGGGTGAAGCCAAGAAATAAACAAAATTAATGTGAAAAAGTTGTAATTGCTCCTACAGATTTAATTCCTTACCTCCTTAATTCCTATGTGAATTCATCACTTGTGCTGTTGAAAAGTGTTTCAGACTTGGAAACACAAGTCCTTTAACATGGTGCTCATCACTCAGCCAGTCTTTTTAAAGCCTGCCATCAGCTTCAGTTGCATAATTTTTCACAGGATCCCTGACTTTTTCAGTCAGACATCATTCATCACATCAGTCGGTCTTTGTATTTTTTTGCTTTTATCATTATTGAGACTATTGTGACACAGTTCACAGTACTTAATCTTGCTCAGAAAGAATGAAATTCCCCCCAAAACCAAGAAATGTTACGTTAAATTGGACTTGATGTATATTTTTGCTGCTATTGTAATGTATTTAATTAATTTTATGTTATAATTAAGATATTTTATAGCTTTGGTTTTTCTCCTTTTAAATCCTTACACCTTAAACATTAGCAAGCATAAGTACATACTTAGAGTGAATGTGTATGTAAATATGCACATGTAGCAGACATACACAAACATACTGGAGATAAGTATTGCAATCTCAGATAACAGTTGATACACCTCTTCTAAATTGATTTGTACTCTCCACCAGTAGATACCAGCTTCCTTTAAAGTCTTTTAGATCCATCTGGGAAAGGGCTGTCTTCCAGTTTAATTAATATTACACAAGTAACAGATCTTGAAGTCTCCTTTGCTGTAAAAGGGTAATATATCCAATGTTGCTACTGAAGTGTTATAACGTAATCAGGAGAGCCATTGTGGGTAAATTCTGAAGTTCCCAGAAAAGTATGCAAATATTGTCATTTTCACAGCATGTTCCTTTGCACATTCGATTACTTATAGCTCCCTTAATATGAATCAGTTGTTTGTTTCACACAGGTTTTGTTTATGCTGGTGATACCCTTTCATCCTTTCAATGAGGCAGTTAATATGAATCATCCAAAATGTATTTGAGTTACAAACCAGAATGTCCTTTCCATACCCTCCAAAATGCTGTTATTTGCAGAGCAAATGTTTTCATTTTAGAGTTTGCTCTTTGAGGATTTCAACATTTTCTGTTCCCCATGAATATTAGTTTGTGACAATATACAGAGTGGATCATTTTCTCAGTCTCTGTAATTCCAGCAGCCAAGCATGTTAGAAACTCATTTGGCATAAAACAACCATAAATTTGTCTAGCTTTAAGACTACTTTTGAAAGTCACAAGGAGGATTTAGAAACCAAATGATTCTTCAGTAGACAAGGACAAATAGAAAATAAGTGAATTAGGAATTGCAGTTCTTGGGTACTATATACAGCATGAATTATCTTGGCAATCATGGAGTGACACATTACCACCCTAAATATTCAGCTCTCCTTAGCGTTAAAGGGGCATTATAATAAATTGTGGTAGATGTCTAAGACTTTCTATATGTGAAAAGTACATCATTACTCACATTCAGATAATTCAGTTGAAGATGGTTGCACTTGTATAGTTCATTTGGCATGAGAAAACTCCAACTTTGCTACAATGGAATGCAATAAGGATTTTTTTACAGGTCTCAACTCACTTGCACGTCTAATCTTAGTTAATTAAATAGTCTCCAGAATTCAAGAAGGCATATATTGGAAATTAACCTGTCATGCAGGTGAGATCTGTGTCCACTAAAACAAGATTTAAAGGTCTTAAAAGGGAAAAAAAACTGAATTAGTAAAATTAGTATTAGAATGTACCTTAAGAGGATTTTAAAATTAGTATATTTCTTGGGCTACTTCAGAAAATCAAATTAAAAAAACCCAAAAACCAAAAACTCTCATATATCTTCAATTAATATAAAAATAGCAGGTTTTTTTGTTTTGTTTTGTTTTTGGTTTTTTAAAAATTTTGATAATCTACTGAAGGACTCAAGGATTATGTCTGATAACATTGCCCTAGATAATTTATTCTGGAATGGTCCCAAGTGTTATGCCAGATCAGGTCTATTAAGAAGTGGAATGTTACCATCTCCAAATGTATTCTGCTTTACTGATGCAAAAACATATTTTGAAGAGGTAGCTGAATATCAAATAGGCTTTTTTTTCTCTTTGAAGAGATCTCAAGTAAGAGCTATATATAAAATCAACTGGGTGTGGGGGATTTTTCATAAGCTGTTTCACTCAGATAAGTTTCATTTCTATAGTGAAGGCAGAAGGGAATCAGTAAGTAGTATATTCTGGTTTTTTCTAGTATGGCATTTCTTTTTTTCTGCTTTAACATGAATATTATAGAGTAGCAGAAGGCACACCCACAGAAGTCTCATCTTCCTTTCAAATCCTTAAAATAGGAGTTAATTAGCAGGTCAAACTCCAGGCAGTTTTCAAATAGATCCTTGCTCCAGTGTAATCCCAAATGCTGGACTTGCTTGATTCATTTTTGTGTTGAGCTCTGGGATTTCAGCCAGCAGGAAAAAATTCCCACTGGTGATTATCAGCCATGATTTCTTTGCCATTGCAGAACTATGGTCTGTTTGATTTGAGGAGAATTTACAGTGCAGGGCAGTCCAAATTTCCATGAACATATTGTTACATTCAAATGTGAGCTTACTTGCTTTCTTTATTACCATGTTCTGAATAAGAGGTTTTGGGGTTTTTTTAGTCTCTATTGTTGACTTTTAAATTCAGTATATCATGATTTAGATCTTACTAGCATCTATAACTATCTTAATAAAAAAAGCTCTGGTTTTGCATTTGTTTTGAATTCATCAAAAATTACTCAACTTTTTTTTTTATTTTTTTTTTTTTTTAGAGAACTTTTATTGAATGGTCACCAGCCTTAAAAGGACATTTATTTCTAATGTTGAATAATATTAAAATGATAAATNTCAACTTTTTTTTTTATTTTTTTTTTTTTTAGAGAACTTTTATTGAATGGTCACCAGCCTTAAAAGGACATTTATTTCTAATGTTGAATAATATTAAAATGATAAATAATAAAAGGGTAAAAAATGTGTTCAGTGCCAGACATGTTGTACAGTTGCTATTTTGTCATCACATTTTTCTTCTAATTTAGTATTTGACATTTTCAGTGTGGATTACAATGTGTAAACTCAACAAAGACAAAATTAGTAGCTCAACTTTAATAGAGGAAAATGGTGTCATGGTCTAAGTAAACAGCAGTGGGAAAAGTCTTCCAGGAATTCACATCACACACAAGAACCTGCTTCTGCACTAAAATGTTGGTTCTTGTTCAGTAAGAAACCATAGAAGCCAAGCTGGTATTAACATTGTATTAGCACAGAGCTCTTTGAAATGTACTATGGTGATGTGACCATAACAAGTTTTCATTGTAAGTGAAAATTCTTCTTAACTCCCATTTTGCACATCCAGATTTAAAATGTTGTCATGTAGCCACATACAATTAATATATCTGCAGATATATGTAATTAATTTCTTGCTGTCATGCAACAACTCCATGGAAATTTTCAATAGTCAAGCACTTTTTATTCCCTCCAAAATTTTTCTATAACCGATGACAATTTCTGATCTTCACTGCACTGTGATTTGAAGTTCTAGAAGCTGTTACCAGAAATCTATGGACCAAATGGATAGATGAAGTCTAAAATGTATTGTTCAAAGTCTCAGGTTCAGAATGATTGGATACGTGAGTTTACTTTACCATTAAGATTCTGCAATCATCATGAAAAACCCCATGGAAGTCACCAGTATTATTTTGGAGAGGACTTCCAACAATACAAGTTAGATTTCTTCCTTGGCCATGTAGCTGACAAACACGGCAGCGTGTCCAGTTTCAAATAGGATAAAAATCAGAGGCTATCTTGCAAATCCCTTGTAAAATCTCCTGTGCTGTGCCAGATTTATCTATAACACCGCTGGTAGGAATCTATCATTGATCATGAAAGCTGTAATTAAGTGGTGTCTCCTCACTCTGTTCTTTTAAGAGTGTGAATTTATGTTATTTTTATTGCCACTCATTCATTTCCTATACTGAAAGCTGTGTCTCAGAGACTTTCCAGGGAAAGGGAAAGGGTATTTTCAGACCACTCCCGCTACGGCATCTCTATTTAGTGAAAAGGCAGGATACTGCACAGCTGTAAATGAAGACTTGTAGAAGACTACAAGTGGACTACTTTACATAATTAAAGCCTTGGGAGCAAAGAAGCTCATGGGATGATGACAGAAAAAAAACTGTGAATGAATAAAAGAAAGGGAGATAAAACAATACATTAGGTCCCTTCATTTTTAAGCTAGATGCAAATATTCTCTATTGCAAATGTTTTCCTTACACTGCAAGATAGGCACTTTTGAGTTATATCTTGAATATATAGAGCTCTGAGAACCAGATTCCCTAAAGATTTTTATATCCTTTGTCAGAAAGGAAATCCTTGCTCCTGCAAACCATACGGATCCTAACAAACTGCCCTTTTTTCACTCTTTTATTTCTTTGGCAAGCTTACTGGACTTGTCAGAGGAGGAAGGAATGTATTAGCAAGGGAAGGGAGTGGGTGTGGGGGAGCAGGGTTCAAATCCAATAATTCTTTATTAGCACTGTGACCATTAAAGAAATTTTTTCCTATAAATACACTAACTTGACCCCTCTGAAATGGCATGCCGGTTGTACAGCTGATAACAACTTGCCAGATACCCTAAATCACAACAGGGATGGGTGACCTTATATAGCTGTGTCAATTTTTGTTATAATACGGGATGTTAAAGCTGCCATTACAACAGTTAAAACATTGTCTATAAAATTAGAAAAATTGTCATTTATTCATTTTCATCTCTGTTATTACTATTTAATAGAATACATCTGACTTTAAACCTTAAAAAATTGGCAGTTCTGAATGACACTCTCTCAGATCTTTGCTTAATTTAACTGCCTTTTTGCTCTCAAGTTCACCACAAATTCTGAACTAAATTAAGCATCTAGCATAGAAGAGTGTTTTTACTTGATTATCTCTAGGTTGAAAACAATGTTTTAACAAAGTTTATGTTCCCCAAAAGAACAGTAATGTGATATTTTTTAAAGAATATTTCTTTTGTTGTTCCAAAACATGCCCAAAAATTGAATGACCAGGAAATTCATGTTTTGTGGTGTTTTCCTCTGTCTATCCCATGCTTTGTAAAGGGTCATCTGATGATCCACTTAGATGCCAATATGTGTTTTTCTAAAGGAAGTTTATGCCTGGTAAATTGACTTAGAAAACGAAAGGCAATCAATATTTTCTCTATGGCAGAAAGAGAGTAGAGATAGGTGAAGACAAAGGTTTTAGCTGTTGATTGGGCATTACACAACCTGAAGATCTGGCATGATGCAGGAGACAGAGGTGGTGATGAAAACATTATGCCTGCAGTCTTATATCCAGGCATCTCTGCTCTTTACTCTGGTGTCTCTGCACCCTGCTGAACCTCAGGTAGGAAAGAAAGCGATGGATTTTCTCCGGCTTTTATTCTAATTTAAATATATTGGTGTATATTTTCAACACTTGTCATTTTTCTTCTTCATATGACTTCATTTTCCTCTAGTCTTGAGCTTATTTTATTACTGATTCTAGCCATATGTAAGCTGTGTGTATTACCATGCAAGTTCCCTTCCTTCCCCATTTCTACAGTACACCCTTATTCAACCAAATGAGTCCTTGTCACTCCCTGACCTCTTTCTTACCCCTCCTCTTCTTTCATGAAGGATGATAAGATGTGTGATTACAGATTCTGACTTTCCAGCTCCTGTATCAGAGGGAGGTTCTTAACAGCACTGTTGTGCCTAACTGGATTGAGGACATTACAAATTTGCTCTTTTTGGATAATAATGGAACCTGAGTATGAATGAAAACTTGTCTGTGATTTCACACTATTCCAACAAGTTCTTGCTGACTTTGTTACTTTCTGACACTAAACCATTGTAAACAGTTTTGAGTCCAGTATTTACTAATATCTTCATATCATCCTCTGGACAGAATCTTGGGTTCTTGTCGAAACTAACAGTGACTGTGGCTGAGATGTGTTGATGTTCTGGCTACTTTTCAAGAAAGCACAGATGCTCTGAACACCTTTCTAGAATGTTTAAGTAGTCAAATGCCTTCCCATTAAAATTTACAAAGGAAATGGAGAAACGAAACTTAATGTCTTTTTCTAAACAGATATATCTATATACTGATCGTGGGCTCCTTATATATTCTGGTTAAGAGCCTTGTACATAGTAATCAATATATTCTGTAAACACTAAAATTCATACCCTGATTGGCAAAATAAATGCTCTAAAGTCATCTGAACAACAAGAAAAGATAACTAACCAATAAACAAACAGAAAAAGTGCCCTGAATCCTCCAACAATATCAGTAGTTTTGAAAAAAGTTTTTAACAGAAGCAGAAGTCTTTTTTCAGTCTGTTTTATAAAACGAGGAGAGATCTCATGTCTGTTTTTAGTTTGAGTTGTGGTTATTTGCAGGAGTTTTTAAATGTGCATTTTATATCCAATAGGTGAAGAAACATCAATCTTTGCTTTGTGAATGTGAAGGGAATATGCTCTTTTTTAATTTAAAAAGAGAATCCACTAGCTTTTTATTTAAAAAAAAAAAAAAAGTTAAAGGGCTGAAATCAATCTTATTTAGCAAAGCCTTAAGGAACCAAAGAAACCATCTATCTTTTCTTTAACTGCTTGTCTAGTAATCTCCAAGAGTCTGTCTTTCACTTTAGATGGAAATGAAGTTGCAATTAGAGAAGTGCTTCAATCATTTACTGCTGTCCTTAAACTAAGCATGGGAAAACTAGCATAGGAAAAAATAAGAACTGACCCCAAACGGACTGTAAGGTCAAACTGAACTTGAACCAATTATTCTGTGGGGGTTTTTTTGTAAGTTGAGAAGACATACTGAATTGCAGGGGGAAAAAAGGAAATCTTGCTGTAGTTCTTAAGAAGTCGACATGTCCTGAAAATCTTCTGAAAATAGTAGCTTTTGTGAGGTTTACATCTTTAAATGCCAAAAATATTAAGCAAAAAAGTATTTACCTATGTTATTTCATCTAATTCTGCAGATTCTGGCTGTCTGGCCAGGTTTAGTCTTTTTAACAAGTCAGGGTCCATGGGTCGTAGGATTGGACTGGCTGGATTCCCTGATGGTATCCAGCTCTGCCACAGCCCTGCTCCCTCTGACCATCCCAGGGCTGTGTCTGACCTGGAACCCCATCTGTGCTCTGTCCACATACCTGCTCACAAAGCTGCAGCAGGCGTTTTGACACCAGATGCCAATCAGTACCTAGTGCTTTCTGACTGTTTGCATGCTTTCTTTCCCATCAATTCCCTGAAGAACTCATGTCAGTCTCTTCCCTGAGAGATGAATAACCTTTGGAGATGAATCTATCTGCACTGCAGCTCCTGATCTGTGTCTGGAATAAGGTGATGGCCAAAGGGGAACAGGGCAGGCAGGACTTGCATCTTCATGGGGTGAGGCAACATGGGGATGTGTCAGTGATAAGCCACCCTATCCAATTGCCCAAGAAAACCCTTTTTCAGCCCTAGAAGCAGAAAACATGCTACAAGCCCCCACCTGATGTTAGCCCCAGGAGCAGGAAAACAACCTTGTAGCTAAGGTTATTTATTGGCTTATCTACGGTCCTAGTCAGCAGAGAGATATTTCACATGGTGATAGTTTCTTAACAAACTGAATGCAGGTCTTGCTTTGCCTTGTTCATAGTGACTTTCTTCCTCCCTAAGAGCTCCCTGATTTCTTCCAAAGTCAGATTGGTAATTTAAAAAGTTCTCTTTCCATGGCTTACTGGCAGACAGTAGTCCTTTCAAAAACCTTTCAATACCAAACCCACCTGCATCCATTTCATTTATGTTCTTGTGGATTTGAGGATCATTATTATTATTTTAAACAAGGATCATTTTTGTTTATTTATTTTCTTACTTTGGGTCTCACTGTGATCTTACCTCAGGAGTAATGATTGAAGTACCAACACCAGGCTGCAGTGCTGGCTTTCAGAGTTACGGTCAGGCTTAGAAACATGAATTTGGAATAGTGCAGCAGAAGTAGAGATCCTGCAGTTGCCTGGACAATAGTAGTGTAGGTTGTAACTGTTTTGGTTGCCATCTCCATCAGTTGAAGCCGAGCACAGAAGAAATCCAACTCCTCACGGGTATGTGTAAGGAAAACCTGGTCAAACACTTTAACTCAAGTAATCTTTCCTTTTTTCTTTTATCCTAGTTTCTTATTTATTTTCTGGCAGGCATCAGCACTCCTGGGAAAATGTTCCTTGTATGTAATAAAAATAAGATTACTTTTGTGTAGCTTTTGATTGCCAATGTTTTTCCAGCTTTCAAAGAGCCCTACTTCCATACCCTTTGCAGAGGACTGTGTTATTGTTATGCTGTTTGGTTTAACTTCATGATTTGTAGTAAACATGGTTACTGTTTTCTTTGTTAAAGGAAATAGAATAAGTGCATGTCTTTAAGCTGTAACATTTCTCAGTTACCAGTAAAACCTAAGCAGAATGAAAGCCACAAGAGGTGGTGTCAGTTATACAGTCATGTAGCCTTTTAACCTATGAAGAAATATATGGATGGTATGTTTTTTGTTCCAAAAAGATTCCTATAAAAGTTAGATACACAACCCTGAAGTAGTTTATGCTAGCAAATTTTTAACTAATGTAAAAAATTAACTTAAATTTACCCCAGTTAGGAATAATCCACTTAGTTCTGGAATATAATTTTAAGGATACAAAAAGTGACAATAAACCAAATTGTCATGTGATTATAAGATCCACAGAAAGATCCTAATATGAAATAATTCATGACCCTGCAGCAAGACCGTGATTAATTTAATTCAGCTCCTTGAACTAAATGAGAGTCTTTTTGTTTAACTGAGGATACTTCTTAAAAAAAAAGAAAACATTATAGTTAGGTATAATTCATTAAACTCATAAAAATGCATAGCAATATAGAATCATGGATCCATGTGCACCAGCCATACTTCTGCTGCTAAAATCTCTGCAATAGCTAAACTTCCAGGACACAGTAAGACATTGCAAGACATAGTCAATTTTTCTGGGGTAAGAGGAGGCCTGAGAATATATTTTGTCTAAAATTTTCCAAATTTATTGAGTTTGAAAATGTTATCAGGAACACAGAAATTCTGAGGTTACATTCTCAGAATTTCAACCACTGGTGCAAAATGGCTTTGACTGGCTCTATTCCAAGACTGTATTCTAGCCATGAGTACTAACCCACATTTAGGCTAATTATCTGACACATGAAAGCCTTTTTCCCCAATGCTGCTTTTCTTAATTCAGAAGAAACCTTAAACTTGGGTGTCTCAGTCTATAAATCCAGCTATAGAAATAAAGAAACTAAATCCCCTAAATCCCAGTCTTCTGTTCTTATAACAAGGAGCTTCACAACTAAATTATTTGAAAGTCAAACATTTTAATTGGTTTCTCATGAGGAACGTCCCTGATTTTTTTTAAAAATTCCAATCTAGTATATAGTCCATTCATTTGTTGAATACAAGCTTCAGAATTGTTTCCCATGCTCCAGCAAAGTTTACTGAAAATACAGAATTAACTGCAAGTGACCCAGGAGACTAATGATGATCTGCCTTTACTGCTTGTTCCCTTCAACTCTCACAAAAGCCCCTGGCATTTTAGCATGTTATTATTTACTAAATAAGAAGATGTAACAGTCCTTTAGACAACTGTACAGCTGCTAATTGGAAATAGAAATTATTTTGGATCTTGCTACAGCTGAGTCAGTAGACTAAGTTTGCAAGTCCTGAGAGAGTTATGGACTTCATATTTGTTATGAAAAAAAGTTATATTGTTTTAGCATTTTGAGAAAATAATTCAGAATATTTGATCCCCATTTTCCAAGGGAATGGATCTAACTTTCAGAATGTCATCTGTAAGAAATGCTGATACTTTGCTGAGCTCTGCATGTGCAGAAGACGTTTTTCAAAATGCTGTACCTATTAGTCATCCAACTGCCAGTAAAAAGCAGGAATTAGGAATACAAAACTGGCTAGCAATAATAAAACTGAAAACAATGAAACACATATCCATCAATTCCTCAGTAATACTGTTATGATTAATAATGTCAACAATGAACAAACTATTTCAGAGAGATTTCCTAAAAAGATTTTCTTTTAGTAGATATTAAGAGTTCACTAAGGAGTTTTTCTTGTTCCAGTTCTGTCACTTGGCATCTGTCACTCCTTTGTGGCAGGTCTGTGTTACAGCCCACAAAACATACAATGAGTTTCACCCTGCATGGAAGAATCAACCAACGAATAAACAAATATACTAAGTTTGATACGCAAGATCAGTCTGAAATCTATTAAAATGGCCAGAATTTTAATACACAGTCTTGCAGCCTGAAGGTACTCAGTTGATATCAACAGCAATACATTATAACCAGTGATGTTGTAAAGTCATCTAGGATTTCCTCCAGCTGCAGGAAAATTTATGGCATTTTTAAGGAAATTAATAACTTAAAAAAAATGTTAAGGGATATCCAAAAGACCTTTTTAAACTACATGGAATTTATCATAATGACTAGCCTTTTTCCACAAAGAAAGACTTTTTTCTGAGATATAAATTATTGTCCTGTCAAGTTTTAAAGGAATGGACCAAATCTTAAGAAAAGTTATGACTGACGACTAATATTCACATCTTCCCCACTTACTTTTTAGAACTATAGAAATTCAACAATGCATTTTATTCTCCTATTTCTTAATTGAATTTTGGTATTGTAAAGTAATACTTCCTTTTCTCATACACTCCTCTTTTATACAAGTAAGTGTAAAATATCCACTGTGTTTTCCCAAAATTAAGACATTTCTCAGGGCATTTTACTTAGACAGCTTAGCACTCTGGCATAAATAAACAAACATATCAATGCACATATAAATAGGAAAAGAAAGTAAAAAATTGATCATTTTTGTCATCTGGCATAGAAGCAGAGTGGAGTTTGTTGTTATGTGTACCACTAACTTCCTTCTGGTACTCACTATGTTTGAAGGACTTCGCCCCCCCAGTTTTCCCTCAGTATGCCAAGCTTAGCTCAAACATCCCTTCTCTCTGCTGATAAATTTGGAAAGTGCCCAGATTGAACAGCAGAGTGGGTGGACTAATACAACTGAAAATCATTGCCTGAACTGATCCTGGCATTTTATTTTGCTTCATGATTAAATTCAAAATGAAGACCTTAAAAGCCAAGCAAGTTGTGAAGAGAAAACAGTCTGGAGGAAAGTGTCCACAGTGTTTAAAGGCAAGTCAGTGGAATGTATCTGTGAAGTCTGGATCACACTCCAGGGTTGGGTCAACTTCTATGTAGGCACAATGTACTTCTGAGCTCATGGCTGTACTTTGAACCCAGAACTACTTGCAATGTACAGGGCTAGTGTTCACTTTAGACCATTTGCTGACATAGATATATGGACTTGTAGGTATATGCTTCAAAGGGCAAGTCTTCTGTATTAAAAACTATTTCATTTTGAAAATAGCAACCATAATAATGAAAAAAAATCTGAATTGAAAAAAACCCACAGTAATACTGGGCATATGAAATCCCATTTGCACTTGACTGTTCTAATCCCTGTACTACAGATTTGGGTTCCATCTGCATTTTTTTCTCCACATATTGAATTTTGAATTATATTCAATACTGTAGGAAAAGAACTTAACTGAGAGAGTTGGAGACCAACCAGCTGTCTGAGTTAGGCAATACATTGGTTTTGCAAACACTCCTCAAGGAAGCAGAGTATCTAATTCCCCTCTCAGCTTGTGACCAGAACTGGATCTTGAAACGCTCTGACCATGAGGTTATCACAGACAAGAGAAGGACACCTCTTTATCCTAAAGGGAAATTATTAGAGGCAACCTGGCTTATCAGGAGGAAAGCCTCATCTGCTTCATCTCAGAGGTCATATACCCTAGGGAAGAGAACATCTGCTCCATGCACTTATGGCACCTGAGAGGTGGTTGTCAAGACTCCTGCTTGCCCTGGGTCTAGTCTGGTTTCTGCTGATCTGTCCAGCTATAGTGAACATCCAGACTACATCTCTCTGTTTTATATAAAAAAAGCTATCTGTGCAGCCAGGTTCAGACTATCACTTCAAGATCCAGCACCTGATGATTGGGTAATGCAGAGCCTACAGTCTTCACCAAATTCAGCTTTGATTACCTTCTGTTACGGAAACATCCCTGAACATAATTAGCAAAACAGTTCTTTTGATAATCAAATGTCCAACTCTCTTACTGCACTCAAGGTCTCTGTGACTGCAGGAAGAGCCTAAACAGCCCACAGGAGGACTCAGAATTATTATTATTGCTATTATTGCTTTCCATCTGTGTTCATCAACACACCTTATAAAAATCAACCCAGCCTTCTGTCAGCATTGTGCAACAACTGCACTGGTTGTTATGGAACACTTTAATATCTCACTGCAGCCAGCCAGCCTTCCTCAAAGCATTCAGATGAGTTTCTTGGACTTGTCTCTGTGCTTGACATTGTCACCCCTTCATCAGTATAAGGTGTGGTCATATTTCACATAAAATCTGGCACAATCTGTGAATGTCAGAGCAAGACTGGACTCTTGCTCTGGATTCTGATTATAGAAAACCCCCACAGCCTGGAGCATGTTCACGTTTTTCAGTACATAATGCCCTCATGTAAGAACTCTTCTCCCTCTTCAAATACCAGTGTTTTCTGGATCCTTCCATGTGATATCACATGATATTCTGTATATGTAATGAGTGGATCAAGAAAAAATGTTGACAATATTTCTGCCATAAATTTTGCAGACTCAGACTGAAGTAATCTGGTATAAATAACACCTAGCATTAGTCAATTCAGTATCATTAGTTCCATGTAGCTTTATATAATGTACAAGTGGGTCTGACCCACAAAATTTGGATTTGACTGGATTTTAAATCTTCAGATTTTGAAAGACTGAATTCCAGGTTTTTTCTTTAGCTCAACTAACATTGAGAAATACAACTTCCAAGACTCAGTTTTAAAAGGAATACTCTTCTGTCCTTTACAGTTATTTATTATTTTTATTTTAAGCCATATTTGCTTCATTTATTGTTTCCAGTTTACTAAAACCATATTCTTACAGACTTCTGTAGGAAAATACCATTTATGAATAGTCATGGACAGACAGTAGTAAACAGAGGCTGTAAGGGGTGAAGGAGATAGAGTAGTCATGACCACAATGAAATTTCCCAACCCTGTAAAGTTTTTTCAGTGTAAATCCAGAGAGATATTGTAACCAAAATAACATTTATGCACAAGCATATGGGTTGGAAGTGTGATTGAAGATTCTAGTTGGTTAATGGGCATTTAGACAAGAGTTTCATTTCTGATCACAAGAACTGCATATTCTGCATAGACACTACTTTATCCCCCTAAGGTTTTTTAGGTACTGAAGAAACAACAGTGTTTTCATGACTTTTGCGTGTCTATTAACTCCCAGTTAAATTTTATGACAGAGACACCTCAGAAAATATAATGTTCAAATACACAAAATATTTTCCTGATATAAATTATACACACATTGAAATTATTATTTCATTAATTTTGTGAAAGAAACCATATTTCATAATATTTTTTTTTCCTTTTAGCATTATGTACTGTTTGCAGTGTTATATAGTGTTTACTTTGTTGCTCACTTTCTGAGGATATATATCTGATTTTCAATTTTTTTAGCCCTTTTACAGTATTCAGAAGGCAGTAGACACATAAGAAACATGTCTTGAAACAAACAACCCAAGATATTTAGGAAAACTGAATAAGAATTTGTTAAGTCTCTAAGTGGTCAGGAGTAAAAAGCAGTTATGCATGCCAATTTATAGTCTTCTAAAATGCATCTGACATAATATTACATTGCATATTCTTCAGAAATATTTCTGTGTGGGATTTAATGCAGGACACAGGTAACTGGTAAATAGCAAAATCATCAGCCACAAATGGTCTTACGTAGATTAAATGGCAAACTCTCTTGAACACTACAAACTGCCAAAGAAACCTCAGGCAAGGCAATCAGTTGCATGCCCGGATCTGGATGAAATCAAGACCCACCTCCAAGTCTGAGTAATTTCTTCTTGAATATTCTGTAAGCCTCTCCAAAAACCATTCAGGTCATTCTTAATGCCTGATGATATATGAGTTACTTTCATATCTGATCTGAGTTTCAGCAGGAACCATGTAGTCACTTTTATTTTTTCTCTACTTTTAACCTTTCTTCCTCATTTTATTGAAGCTGGGGGAAAAATGTACAAAATTTTATTGGTGCAATTTTGCCTTTTTTTTTTAATGTCTTCCCTATCTCCTCATACCCAAATTTGTCCAAGTGGATAAATTCATGTACGCCTCTAGATTCTGACTTATCTTCAAGTAAATTGCAGTATTTGTATGACAGTTCTTGCCTTAATTAATAAAACAAGGCATTATCTCAAGAATCTAAGACAATTATCACTATTTCCTATTGAAAAATTATGTGGTTTATATTCTAAGATTTCTCAATCATATAGGATATGGCTCCTGTTATTATCAATAGTAGGCTTAAGACAGATAGAAAAAACCCAGCTAGTAATGCCTGCATTGGGCTTTCAGCTTAATTTTCATGTTCATGTAAGGTAGCAATAGGAGATCAGGAAGCTGATATATTTTTCAGTCCAAATTAATACTGTTTTAAAAGTGGATAAAAACTAAATTTTTGGTTTGTTGATCCTAGTTGTAGATCAATGATGCAAAGGAGCTTCTGGAGTCAAAGACGTGTCCTCATGGAGGTAGAGTAAATACTCTATTGCCAAAATCTTACAAGTTATATAGGGTTTATCAGGGTTTACGCGCAGTCAGGCTACATTAATCATTGGTTAGTACAACTATTCACACAGTGGTCTCTTATTCTTTATTGGTTAGGAGCTACTCATGATATTATGTTATTAAACACCTCACACTTTATGATCAGCAATTTTTCTTTCCCATCCTCTGTATCAATTGTTCTTTTCCCATCCTTATTATCTAGCTCTTTCCCATCCACATTTCTTATTACTTGTAACAAACTTCTTCAAACTTTGCTGACCAAGGACAGACCATCCTTGCTATCTGTCACATAGCTGTATTGTTCATACAGGTCTGTGGACAGATCGTCTTTGTTTTCTGTCAAGTAGGCTGGACTGTGCAGGCAACCTGATACAGGCAGGCCTGTATCAGCACATCATTCCCAGTTCCTGCAATACCTGTAACAGATTAAGACACAAAAATGCTATGAAAACCTATTGGCATAGGTTTTAGGGAGAGGAAAATAGGGCAGGAAAGGAGATTTTATGTAGCCATAAATGTTCTCCACATAAAATATGTAAAGTGCAGTTAAAATGTTACTAAGGATGAAAAAGGAAGACTCAGAATTAGGATATACCACAGTGAAGGTTGCCTGCAATCTGTCTCTGGTATTCACGAACTGTGACCAAATCATTAGCTATCTGATCATTTACTTCTTTTTTGATACTGTCTCTCTCTTATTCAACTCATATGAAGAAAAGTGTTTCATTACTTGTTGCATTGTGTCATTCCCCATACATATTAAAACCCATGCTGAAGAGATAATTATTAATTTCCTTCTTGTAATCTGATACAATGTGCATCCCCATAGCATTTGACTGTTCCCCATTTTCACAGTGGTCCTCAGAAGTAAAGGAGAGGCATTATCTTAATTTTTAAGATAAAAAAGCTAGGGACAGAAATAGCTGAGTTACTGCATAAGAACACATGGCCACAAATGGATTCAGCTCACAGTTAAAGACACCGAACTGTAAGTTTCTAAAGATAAGTGTATTGAAGGTCTCACTATAGTCACTGCAGATTTGTTTAATAGAGTTGGTGGAATGCAGAAAACTATTTACCTCATTCTATAATAAATAGCCAGAATTCAGCTTGATTGCTTAACCATACAGATTTGAGGCCACCTAAAGACCATTATCTCAACAGCTCTCTAGCAGTTCCTTCAAATATTCTGGAGATGCGAGCCATATGTGTACATCCTGAGGGACCTGGGTAGAGCAAAGAATTTCACATGGCAATCAATGCCTGTATGAACAAGATGAACAAACTAAGTCATGTCTATCATTGGTCAACTGATTTGTTCTCTAAACTATACTGTGGGGCAAATACTCTTCAGTTGTAAGGGGAACTTTGACACCTAGTACATGCAGCTGACTAAAGGCAACTGCCCTATTCAATGAGTTGCTGAATCCTGCCCTGAGTGTTGTCTAAAAAACATGTTAAGTGACTGTTTATAGCAAATATACTATAAATGAGTTTTCAGAAAGACTTTGGTTAAAAACTGTGAGCTGAAGGTTTCAGGCTCTTAGACTGAAATCTTCCCAATACTTCAATGTGAGTGTTGTTCACCAGACTGGTCAAGGTACTTAGTAATATGTAGTATTTTTGTGGGCACACAGCACCCTTCACTGCAGTGAGTGTATGTGCTTGTGAGTACACGTGCTTGTGAGTACACGCAGCTCAGGTCTTGAACCTTGTGCTGGATACATACAAAATGAGTAACATCTGATATCCTACCTCACCCTTTATTCTCAAGTTCTTCAGCCAATTTGCCTTGTCCTGAGCACTAAACAAGCAAAATCTGTGGTTAACATTGGATATAGAGAAATAACTAAAGACTGAGCTATGTCTAGAGCAGTTGGAAATAAGATACTACATCATGGAGTAGCTTTTCACATCTGCCCAATACAGCAGCTATTTGAAGCCTGTCAGAGCAGCAACATACCCATTTTCTAGATCATAATTTTTATTTCTCTTGGTTTTGGTATCCTAGAAATCAAAGCCCCGTCATTAACAAGAACAGACTCACTCTGCAGAATAAAGTGAAACAGAAAGTTTCAGCTTGTCCAGGTGCTAAGTCAGAGGCCTGCAACATTTGTGCTAGGAATCCCCTTATTCTTTAGAGCGTAATAGAGAAGAAGGTGTAGAGTTATTTTGAACAAGACAGTTTACCTGATAATTTGATGAAGGATTCTGCTACTTATACTGAAAGACTTGAACACTATTTTATGATCTCAATATTACATAAAAGATGGCTGTTTTGCTGGGTGTAATGGTCACCAAAACTGCATCCTGTAGCACAGCATTATAGATGTTATTAAAGCAAAAGACAAAACTTTTGCTGAGACTGTGGAAATTCTGCAAAATTACCTATCCCCAAAGCCACTTATGATTGCAAAGCACTTCTGCTTTTATAGATAGAATCAAGAAAATGAAACATTTGCTGAATATGTGACTGGCTGAAAGCAATTAAATGAGTATTGCCAGTTTGGAGGGAGTTTAAATGATGCATTAAGAGAATGGTTAGTAAGTGTTATGCAGAATAATTCAATCCAAAAGCAGTCTCTGATAGAACAGAATTGACCCCAAAATGTGCAGTAAATATTACAATTTCAAAGGTGCCAGAGTTGCAATACTTCATGAAGCTTATACAACAAATAAATTAGAGAGTTTCAGAAAGATTAGATGCCTCCAGTGACAAAAACAATCTCTTGATTCTAATGATTGGTCGTTCAAGGACAAATTCTGAAGGAAGTGCAAACCTCAGATACATTCAGAAAGTGTCTGGGTCAGTGCAAGAAGTAAAACTACCATCTCATAAGGGCAGTTATGAAGAGTATCTGGTGCACTGTCTTGTAAATAACCACTACAATGCTGCGTGGGATACAGTACCATCTGTAATCCAGTTACTTTAGAAAAATGAAAAAANTTTTTTTTTTTTTTCTATCCTTTGACAGCAAAATTGTAAAGGCCTTAGCACTTCTAAGAATGTGTAGAAAGGAAATTCTTAGTCTCCTGGGTGTTATTCTGCAGACGTAAGTGATAACTGTAAACAGCATATGCTAATGCTCTGATTTGTAATACAGTGGTCATGCATTCCTCATAAAGAATGTCTGAAAGAAATTTAGCTGGACTGGCCAAGTGTAAAGCCTGCAGGCTCCAAAAATAATTATGAGTTGTTGCCCAAAGCAAAAATTAACTGAACTTTTGAGCAGCTGATATCTTTCTGAGATGGCACCCAGAAGCCTAAAATATATGAATGTAAAAGGTTGTTGTAATTGCTCTCTCTTCAAGCACAATTTTTTGCTGTGCCTATCCAGTACCTTTGTTTGCAGAACAGCCAAATGTAGAACGAAAACATCACCACTTTTCTGCTCCAGTAGCCTTTTACACAAGGTTAACTGAATTAAAGGGAAACTGCAGTAGGAGCAGTAATGAAAAATAAAAACTGTCAGAATAGGTAATAATTCAAATTCTCTTGATTGAGGAATGCACAACATATTTTGCCGAACTAGAAGACACTTCTCTCTTCAGTGATCATCAGGCATTTCCAAAGGATTGTACTGATTAAAGCCTACTGGCAAATGGATACTAGAAGCGATAAGCAGTACCTTACTATTAGGCCCTTTCAGCCTAATAGGCTGATGTTTAGAATGGCATAGCTGAACACCTTGAATGTGTGTTAAAATAGAGTCACAGGGTATTTTAAAGTGATGTTTGTTTAAGAACCTATGACTGAAACTCAGCCTTAAAAGTCACAAGTTAGGCTTGAACAAACTTTTTAAAGTAATGTGTCTAGGGTTCTTTTAGTTTGTCCACCAACATTTGTAGTGTTGCTGTTCACATGATTGTGATTCTTTCTATCATAAATAGGTAATTAATAATGACATTGAATGACTTAGGGCTATAGGAAATACTGTACTACAGGACATTTTGAGGAACTTTTGAGTCATCCTTCAGCACTGTCAACGCCATCATCCAGATTGGAATTTTGTCAATATCCTACCAGAGGTTTCATCTACAAGTGTCAACATTATACAAATAATTAGGTGGGAATAATATCACATTATCATGAAACCAGTGCTGCTTCTCTTATTTTTGTCATCTTCTGTAACCAGTCTTAGAGCTGCACTTCAGTACATGGCTTTACTCTTTGTGTACAGTCCAATCTCTTTCTTCAGCAGGTGTGATTCAGAAAATAGTTGATGAAGGGAGAAGTCATGCATCACAACATAAAGAAAAATTTCACTGTATAGCTTCCATCACATGTTGAAATCTCCAACTCATGATCCATCAAGGGAAAAGATTTCAGTGAGATTGCCTGTGAAAATGAGTGAAGTGTTTAGAGAAAGGGGAAAAGGATCCCAGCCATCACTATCAGCACTCCAAAATCTCTCCTTATCCAAAATACTGAATTTCATCTCAGTGTATGGTGGTATCATGGCACTTTTTTTTGCTCAGTGAAAATGAAGGGATGAAACAGTAGTGCATTTAGTGATCTAAAATTGTCTAAAAGAACACTGCTAGGTCTTTTTGCATCTGTATCTCTCACATGTTAAAATTACTTTGTTGGCAAAGAAAAAAATCTGCACTGAAGCAGGACACAAAAGCTAAACAAACTTACATATGTTTTTTTGGGTTTTTTTACGTATGTATGAACCGTTATCCAAATATGGAATTACATAGACAGAAATGAGGAGACAAAGTTCACTAGGAAATTAGAAAAATCAAATAATAAAGACTTTTCCAGTCTGTCCTAGAACTGGGAGAACTGTGGTTGCTTTTTTACTCCATGAGCCCTGATGTCATGCCCCAGTAATACGAGGCCAAACATAAGTAATGCAGGCAGAATCAGTTTCATTGGTTGAATAGAAATAGTGGATACCTTGACAGGAAGTCACTGCTGTTTATTTATCCCACAAAAAAACACCCCTCCTATTTATGATGGATCTGATTTTTTTCATCTATTTTTACAAGATGTTCTATGTTCTGACTGATTCTGTCAGTCACTTTGAAGTATTTCAGTCCCTGAATCCTTTTTTTTGGCCATAGGAAGCATTTTGCTTTCATTACTTAAATGTTGCATAAATGTCCTTTGACATATTTCAGTAATGATTATCACATAAATTAAACTAAGGTGTACAAGGCAGTTGAGCGTAATATACTGTCACAAACCCAGTCATTAATAACAGAATGAGATTTCCAGATATATCCTACGGGCGCAATAGCTCTAAAATCCCCAGATATTGGGGTTTATCTAAGACCACCTAAATCAATGGACAGAATTTATTCCCAAAGGCTTTCAAACAGGACCCGTAGGAAATAACAATAATTTTAAATGCTGTCTTTTGTTATTTAAGTATCTGAAAGAACATGGATGAAAATAAACATTGCACCAGGACTGTTTTGCTGGCTGGGAGAGAAAGACCACTGAAGGCACATCTGACATCTTGGGCCTGGATTCCAAAGGCACGATTTCACAATGTCAGGGCAACACAGATGTTTGAATTCACAGCCCTTTCAGTGAGACAGACTTTATTATTGTGATGATATACTGTGATATTACTTAACAACCACAGTCAGGAAGCAATATATCTCACAGCACTAGACATTGTACAAGCAGAGAGAAAATAGAATTTCTTTCCCTCATGGTCCTCAAAATCTTAGAAAATCAAGTGGAACAAGAGTTGGGCATAGGGAAAAATAAGAAAATATAGTGAATGCATTGTCCACGTGATGATATCACATCCCTGGCCTGACTACAGGCAAATTTTCTGGCCTGATGACAAAGGACATTTTCCAGGAAAGGATTAGAAGGATGGCAGTGAAAAGACTTTGCAGACAATTTCAAAGAGCTTTTAGCATTATGAGTGTCAACATCAGCAAAGGCTGAAGGTGGTTTCCTGCAAATCTAGCAAGCTGGCAAGCAAGGCTTGCACCTCTTACCCATTAGGGACAGTTAGTGAAGCTGTCTAGTTAACATGGCAGTTTAAAATACTGGATTATTCACAGTAATTTTCAACCTTAAAAAAGGAGTCATTAACACATGTTTATGCTGTTATTATGTTTAGTTTTGTGAAATATGTGACTTTTTTTGTGAATTAAAAACTTGGTGGTTCTACATGCAGAGCTGATTGAATTCAAAATTATATATTAATATTCCAAGAGATGGACATGCAGCAATATAATGAAAAATAGGATTATTTCACACAGAGCTAGTCATGAATAAAAAGCCCTTCCAAGTACAATACGAGCAGGCATGCTGATAGGATGCCAGTTGGCTTCATCATATGGAGATATTGCTGCCTTTAGTGTCTGTTTCTCCACAGATTGACACAATAAACTGAGGCTCCAAAAAGCTAAGGGCTTCTTAACTGCTCATTGACACAAAATAGTGGTCTCCAAGTACTCTTTCGGATGTCATTATGCTCTATCATGTCAGTGATCCATGGATAATAAGAGAATCTCATGTAAATCACTGGGGGGCGTTCTGCTAGCCTGTTAGATTCTCATATAAATTTAATAACAGATTTTTTTTATTTCCCTTTTGAGAAATTAAAATGGCTTAAAATGCTTTATATGTAGCCACAAAAGCAAAATTATCTCCCTTGTTTCACAGTGATGTGTTTTAGCTCTCCAGCCCCTTTCCCTCTGATTCCCCTCCTTAGTTCAGAAGGAAGCATGTTTCACCCCTATTTTACCATCCACCAACATACTGCAGCCCAGCTTCAATGAGCATTTTCAATCCTTCCTTCATCTACTCCTGGCTGACCCTGACTGGAGGTTCTGGCACCACTCAGGTGCAAGCAACACTGCTGAGTCTGCACGCAGGAGGTGTTTATCACGGCTCCATTGCCTACAAGCCCTCTGTGCATCAGCTTTCAAGAGAGGGTCTCCCCACTTGCAGGACTTCTAACTGGAGGAGAGAAGTCTTTTGTGACACTCAGCAATGACATGAACAGCTTTCATTGCACAGCCTTTTGCTGTTGCTTACAGCTTTTGAGATATCCCTGTGTTTTTGTGTGGGTATGTTGGTGCCATGTTTTGAAATTGTGTCCAATACAAAAAACACTGTTACTTTCCTTCCATTAATATTGGGAATTCAGAATTAAAATATAAAGATCAAATAGGAATAGTTGGTGCATACAAGAAAGAACATATCAAGCCCGTCAATTTGAACAATTACCTACATTATTGTACATGTAGAAAAGTGCCTGTTCCATTTCATATCCATTCAATCAAGTTCATTACCGCTGGAAGCTCTATGACATCTGTAAGTATTTTATTTTGGTGTCTTCAACTGACCTTGAAACCTTTGATTTTGGATCAACTGCCTTTTTGAAGAAAACCTCCTCTATCACCCCCACAGCAAATAAAAGCTGCACCTGCCCCTGACATATTGGATTTAATTACACAAAATCAAGTGACTACCAGCTGTTTTGCCAACACGGCAGAAATTTGGATGTTCCAAAAAGCTTTAATGATTCTTTGTTCTGCAAATTACTGAATGATACCTTTATGGAAGTTATAGAAATTACATAGAGTTTGAATGTAAGTGAATATTTTCATTCCCAAAAAACTCAGATTGCTATTTTCTGTAAAACAATGATAATGTGTCTAAATTTTAAGAAATTGCATGATCAAACAGATTATTTTTTTTAATTTAATTTAATTAAAAGCAATTGTCATTGGAGGTTTCTAAGGCTATTTAAATAAAATTAAGTTCTCTACAAATTTCATTTCTAACGGAAAGATGTCTGTTTCAAACCCCTATCGGTAATTACAGCCTCAGCAGGAATTGTCATAATAATACCAGCTATGTCTGCTTATAAGCTAAAAAAACATTGAGACCTGATGACTTGCATGACCAGAACAATCAATGTACTCAGAGAGTTTGTGAGGTTTGATATTGCTGTTAGGAAAATTAATTTCCTTTATGTTAGCTTCTCTGTGTGTACTTAGATTCACCCGCTAAGAGCAATTCTCAGTTTGGACATCATTCTGCTGTATAAATTATTGTCACACTGTGATTGATTCTCTGGGAATCCTGTTGGGTGTGTAGCACAATATCCTTCTCTGAACAGAAATGTTGACTGTCCAGTATAAACCTGATGTTTATGATGCTCTAAAAAGCATGCATGAGAGGTGAATATGTCCAGAAGAAAATCTTTCTACCCTAAACCATTTTGTAAGTTACTGACTCTGAAGTTGTCTCTCAGTATGTTATAGCATAGATCAGAAATTAAGTCTGCCTAAGTTTTAGACAGCTGCAGTCAGATAAGATGCATCCCATTTTAAATTACTTGGTTTTATAATTTTCCCTAAACTAAGATCTTTTGGATGGCTTCTGAACTTTTAGGTTTGGATTTTTCAGCTCAAGATCAATGATTTCTAAAGTCACAGTGTGTTTCCTTGCATATCATTGTTTGGTTTTTCTGTTCTTCATTTTTCCTTTTGCTTCCTCAGATCACCTGTAAATATCTCTTACTGGAGCTATCAGAGGTAATGAAGTAAGTAGCTTGTTCCCAAATTGCATAGTCTGATCTTATTAAATCCAAAGACTCAGGTATGCTTTCTACTTTTCCTTTCCCCCTTCCCTTACACTAGGGAGATGGGAATAAGAGTTTCTCCGGTAGGGTCTTCAGGAACAATAAAACACTAAAGAAATAGGTGCACATTTGTGTTCATAGTGAAATCTAGTGCATTACCTGACTCTTTTCTTGACTAACTTATGTTGAAGAGAATCACAACCATACCTACTAACATGCTCATTGCTCCAGCTAAATATTTCAGTCAACTGTTGATGGTGTTTTAAACAAAATTTATCATGGCTTTTTAAACAAAATTTGCCCACAGTGGTATGTCTAATGCCCGAATTTTAGTGTTTTCTTCCTCTAAAAATAACGAAGTGTAACATATATTTTGAAAAATATATAGAAGCATTCATTTCACGTAAATCATGTGAGTTCATAAAATGTTAGTTTAGGGGAATATAAAGTCAGAGGTCTTGACTGAGTAACTCTACTTGCTTTTATATTTATTCATCATGCATTTGTTGTGCATCATTTCAATGAGCAATCTCTCTGTGTGCAGTAGTATAGTGCAGTAGTATTTTAAAAGCAAAATAGGCAGAGATAAAACCAACAGCACCTTGTTTTATTCACATCTTCTTGTGTTTCAGCAGATCATTGTCTGGTTTATGTCTATGATATTTCTCTGACTGGAGAGAAACTATGGAAGTGCTAGATTAGGATCTGCCTCTAAAATTCTGATTTCAGAAAAGAGAAAGTTACCTCATAAATGCAAAAATTGGCATGATTAGATAATGTAATTGTTCCACAAAACAGACAGTTTATGTACAAAATTAAAAAGTTTATGAGAAAAATACTTGGTTCAGTCTCATGTAGTCAATTGCTGTCTGACATCCTATGCTTGTCAGAAAAAGGCGGGGTTGCGTTTTAATGAGGGACTAAATTGATTTTTACGTCCTTAGCTAGTTCAAGGCTTTCCTATTGTTCATGAAAACATAGTTAATCCTAATGGAGCTGAATGAACTTTTAAAGGCTGACAGAAATAACCTGGGCTGGCTGCATGCTATTTTTGTTGGACTGTTATAAGGCAACTGGAACCAACTTTTTGTCAGAAGTGTAATTACATTATGAAGAGGCAGTGAGAGTTTCAGTGCTGCTTTCTTTCCAGATTAAATGGTCACTAGTAAAATATTGTCTTTTTCCCCTTTAAATTTAATAATGCCATTGCTTTAGTGGTCATCAATCCTTTAGAGACACTGACTTGAGACTGAACTCCTTGGAGAACAATCCCAGCTGTCAGATGTAAATCACAACAATCATCGTCACTCGCCATTTAAATAAGAGATCATGTTAAGGGCGTGCTAATTCCAAGGGAGAGTTAGATCTGGATTATTGCTGCCGTGGTAAATTCCATAGATGCTAAATTTCTCATGGCCTATGTTTTCTCCTCCTTTTCTTAAATCAAAACCCTTGAACTCAAGTTTTCTCTTGAAAGTATAATAAATAATGAATTGTAAATAGGGAGATTGCTTTTTAAATGTCATAAAATGCAGGATTACAGTTTCTTCTATAGAAAAAATATTTATTGAGAAAAATAATCTGCATATAGAAATACACTGAGGCTAAGATCTACAGAATTACTGGCACAGAAACACTGGAGTTGGAAGGCACCTCTGAAGACAATCTAGTCCAACTCCCTGCTAAGTCAACCACAGTAGCGTTTTGGGGGTTTTGTTTTGATTTGTTTTGCTTTCACAGCTTTTTACTTCTCCTGTACACCAAGGACCACTGACAGTCTGAAGTGTGCCAACTTACAAGCAGTCTAGGTAACTGAAAAACATTACCATAAGAATATCCCATTGCACCAAAAGTCCTCTATTTTTTGTCCTTTTTTTGTCTGTGTGCACACGTCAGAAACTTAGGTAGAGTGAAGTTTTTTTCTCTAAAGAGAAATATCTTGCATATACTGCAAGCATGTTAGCTGTAAATAGCATTTGATACTATCTAGATTTCTCTTTTGTAAATATATGAGGTGGTATAATGCCATCAAAGTGTCTATAAAAATGATTATTGATGCAGCTACAAAGGGGAAAGTACACTATTAAATTTTGTGCAGCTCCATAGCTGTTCAGGAAAATAAACCAGACTTACCTGGAATACAAACAACCTACATAATGAAATATTTAACTGTATTGAAGGATCTCTATACAGGAAAAAAATCCCACAAACTCTGAGAAAGACAATTACTTGGCAAATCTCTTAATCCTAAAAAGCACAAATGCTATAGAACATAATTCTTTCAAATCAGATAATCCCTTAACCAGACAAAAACCCAAACCATAAAAGAGATGAGGACTGAGAACTGTTCCCTTTACAGGTTTATGAGCCAGTGTAAAGCCCTGAAATTGCTGTGCAGGCTTGTGACAAGTGGACACAGCCTGTCAGATCTGCACATGAACACCAGTCATAATTATTGACTTCTGGCACCAAAACTTCCCATTCATTTTCATGCAGGTATCAAAAATTTACCTCTGGAGAGGTTTGTGAGCATTTATTTCTGCTGCATGGTCAGAATGAGACAGTCATTGCAAGAAGCTGAAGAAACTCTTTATTTGGCCACTAATACAGTGTGATAACAGTGTGACAGTGCCTGTGTTAGTCACACTTTGGAAGAGATGGGCTTGGGAGAAAGTACACTCATGTGCGCTAAAACATTGCCAAGCTCTTGTGCTGCAGACAGGCAGAGGGAAGGTGCAGTTATCTGCGTATGAATGTGCAGCCACACAGACAGAAGATTCCAAGTACAAGGTGCAAAAAGATACTTCAAGTCACACTTCAAATTTAGAAGACAAGCTTTATAGGTTTGTCTAGGGCAATTCAGTTTGCTTTCAGAACTAGAATCCACTACTGATGAGGGAAAAGGAAGCAATGTAAGGAAGCAATGTCTGGTAGAGACAGCAGATGGAGAGACGACAGCAAATCCCTGTCAGCTCCTGAGTGAGGTCTGTACCCCTGCCCTGGCAGACTCAGCTGTGAATTGTTTTACAAGACAGAGTACTCTTGCATCGTATTTGAGCTGCTTCAAATGCTGACCACCAGAATCACAGAATATTCTGTCGGAAGGGACTCACAAGGATTATTGAGTCTAACCAGCTTCCTGTTACTGGAGAAATTGGCATACATGGGGCCAGGGACTCCTGGGAAATACAGTGATCTCTTTTCTGAAAGAACAACATAGTGCTGAACAACAACTGCATTTCAATTGTGATGGTTGTACAGTCATTGATAACTCTTTTTTGCTGACTGATGCCCAACATTCATATGGAACATGTATTCTCAGAAAATAAACGTTGCTGATGTGGGTAAGTGCAGTCATTTTGAAGTCGATAAAAGCTAGGCCAAACTAGGCATCAGAAAATGATAACAAGAACACAATAATAAAATGTGATTAAAGACAAAATTTAACACTATTATTATTTTTGAATGTTTAAAATTAGATCAAAGTGGGCCCATAATTTGAGCTTATTGAAATTTAAAATGTCTTGCAATAATCCTTGATTGGACATTGGGAAACATTTCTTTAGCAAGAGGGTGGTCAACCACTGGAAAAGGCTTCTTAGAGAGGTGACCAATGCCACAAGTCTGTCAATGTTTAAGAGGCATTTGAAAACTGTCCTTATCAACACACCTTAATTTTTGGTTATTCTTGAATTGGTCAGGCAGTTGGACTAGATTACTGCTGTAGGTTACTTCCAACAGAAATTAGCCTAGCCTAGCCTAGCTTATCCCTATTCTATTCTATTTTCTATTTCAGATGGTGTATTTTCACTTGTTTCAATGTTTTCTATACCCTTCTAATTTTACTTTATGAAGATACTTGTAATCTCACACACTATAGAATGGTATATGGGCTGCAACAGTAGGATTGGAAAAGGCATGCAAGATTTTGTTTTCCACAGCAATAAAATTCCATGAGTAAATAAAACTATTTTGGGGATAGATAACCATTTTTTAAAAGATTGTTACTGGGTTTATAAAAAATTAAGTTGATTAGTAACCTATGCCAAAAGAAATTGTGTATTGTTAGTCAATAATCTTTTCTGAATCTAAAAATGTAAATGCAAAAAAAAAAAAAAAAAAAGAAATATATATAGTGGGTTTTTTGAGTATGTGAACCAGACAGTTGGTCATTGTTAAAACAAATCCCAACAGACAAACTGTGGAAAAATGTTTTGAAAATAAGTAACTTGACATTCAAAAGAAATTTTTCTCCCTAATATTTTATCACATATTTTGCAAAGCAAAACATGATTTTTTGTTATAAGTGTTGTTCTGCTAGTATACTGGTGCAAAATAAACATGAAATTCTTAGGAAATCCAAGCCTCAATAAAGAGATATTTCATGTATTTTGATATTTTGACTTATTTTAAGAAATTTTGGGTTCCTGTGACATCAGTTTTAGAGCTTTTTCAAGAGTTTTACAGAAATATATTTTTTTTGTTTATTTATCAAAAGACTTGTCAATAGAATGTGCCTTTTTAGTAGTATAATTCAAATCTTATACTTCAGGGGAAACCCTTTTTCTCTTAATTTATCAGTTTAAAATAAGGTACTTAAGTGTTTGTTTTCCATCATTTACAGCAGTCATATTTTCTGGAATTAAATTAGGTACTAGTGGCATTTATTAACATTAAAACTATCACTTCAGAAACCAGGCTTATAATGTGTTGGATTTTTATTTTATTTTATTTGTTCCTTGGGAATTATTAATGGAATGGATTTGCTTGTAGGATTTCCCACTCTACAGAAACAAATTAATTTCCAGTATGGAAAAGTGATATCTTTAAAATGAAGGGAAACTACAATTAAAAATCAGACCTGCTTGATACCTTAGCAATTCTCCATGATATGAGGTATATTTGAGGAAGAAATGCTTTGAAGGGCTTTTTTTTTTTTTTTTTTTTTTAATTAGAGACATTTTATCAAACTAAGAACACTCTTATGTCTGATATCAGAAGTGAACTTGTGAAGGACTTGTTCTGCTAGGAGACTGAAAATTCATAACTCACTGTCTAAGCATTGATGCAGAGGTTGAAACTGAAATTACAACTGTTCCTGAAGACAGATTGACATTCAGGGCCAACTTTACACCATCTCTTACAATTGATGGGAAAATTTAACTGGATGGGCTCAGCTGGACAACTTGAAAAATTATTTCATATCCTGAGCTCAAATGATTAATAAATATTTGATTCTTGGCANGACTTGCCATACCCATGGGATGTATGTTAAAAATATTAAAACATATATCCTGCTTCTTCATGAAACATGATACATACATTGTCCTAGTGTTGGACTTGAAAGGATAGCAGAGAAAAAAAACTTGATAATTCAGTACAAAATTCACTTTCTAATAGTCAGATGTTATCAGTTGCAGGAAGTTCTGTATTTACGTTGTAATAGGAAGTTTAATTTTATGAGATTACAGAAATTTTTAAGATTATAGAGGCACACTGAGACATTTGTTTATTCAAATACTTATGGGAGTTGCACTTGATTACTGGTTTGCTATGACTGCCTCTACGTAAATGAAAAAATGGTAATTTTAACATGTGAGGAACACAAGATTGAATTCAGAGCAGAATCCATTCTTAGTATGCAAGGTCCTGTAAAGATTCCATAGTTTTCATTAGGCTAGATAAAGTAAAGCATACTGTATTTGTAGACCAATAACCAACATTATCATAAAACTACTGCTTTCTTCTCTCTGTAACTCCTTCATATTTCTATCATAACATCTATAAAAATAAAAATGAAGTATCCTAGAACAAAGAACACTTTTACCAAAGGGAGGAGGTGCACAGCTCTGCCTTGGGGAAAGACTGCAACCTGTGTGCAGTGTGTTGCAACCTTGAGTAAAACCCCATTTGAGCAACACCACAGGCAGTGAGTCAGAATTTTATTTTTTTCTCCTTTGTCCTTTTTGCAGCAGACTAACAGACAACCCCAACTCAGCCACCCTGGGATTCCTGTGGGTGACCAGTGATCTGCTTGTGTCGTGTCCTGTTGTGTGCCACTCCCATATTTTGTGCCACGTAAGACCTGCAATAGATAATTGGACATCTTGTCTACACCCTGAAGCAGCCCTGAGTTGAGCAATGTAAAGTCAATCTGGAGACCCTCCTTATAGCACATGGGATGCCTGCAGCTCTGTCCTGACACCAAGGGGGAAATTTAGGGAAGCTCTGTAACAGGAAGCAACAGCCACAATCTTATGGTGACCTCTCCTTTCTGGGGACAACTCCTTTTGGCCTTTGGCAGTCTATTGATCTTTGACTAAATAAGTCTCTCCAATTATAAATATAATATTTTTTATTTTTTTTTAAGATAACTCTTTAGGTGAGTAAAACCATGTTCCAGCACAGCCAATGGAGTTAGTTAACTCATGGAAATAAAACTTCAGGCAAAGTTATAAGTTTGTGGTGTGTTTCCATGTGCATGTTTGTGCACTACACCTTCCAAATAGCTTTGGTTTGTCTCCTATCATCCAATGCGTTTTGTGGAGAGCTGATTAATCCATTTGTTTGGTTTATTGATTTTTATTTTTTTCTTCTAATTCAAAATGGTTACATCAACGTTTGCCAGACAAAAATAAGACTAAGAGCTGTGCTGACAGGCTGCAGAAGACAGTAAAATACCCTGAAATGATATCCCTGTGTTTGGAATTTGAGTTTCTGTCACAGTAAACACACCTCCAGATTCCTTGCCCCTTACATAACTTGGTAAATCCTGTCATCTGTTTTCAGATAACATCTACTTGTAAGGCTGGAATGAGCAGTGCAAACATTCCTAAAATCCCTTCTGTTTGTCATACCAGTGGGCTGGCAAGCAATCACAACAGCATACCTGAAAAAGGATACACTGCTTTGACTGTTTACAACATATCACTGCAGCAGCAAGAAACCGACTGCACCAGCTGAGATGGAGAAAAAAACGGTTAAGGAGAGAGCTTTCTTTTGTTTGTTTGTTTGTTTCATTTTTATTAAGTCTTCAGTTTCTATAAACTTTGTTTTCTTTTTCTTTAAGTAAACGTCTCCCAATCTCTCCATCATACTTTGCTAAAATTGCTTCCAAATTTTTCCCTGCTACAACACTTAAGATCATCTAGAAATTATGATTTATGTATTTAAAGTCCCTAACATCTCTGGAAAATGTGGATATGCAATAATTGAATATGAAAAGTTATTCACAAATACCCTGAAAGCACACAGATGTTTGTGAAGAACTAAGCAAGGCAGCTCTAGTTAGCCAACTTAGCTCAGTAAGGAACTGATTTTTTTTTTTCCTAGAAATGCTTGACTTTCTGTTGAGATGAAAATAACAACAGCAACAAACCACAGAAGTAAATAAAAAGACTCCCCACCCCAAAAAATGATTCAATTACAAATAGACTGTTTTCACCTGTATCACTATTTCCCAGCTTTCAGCTTTCTGATTTTCTTTCCAAGTTACAGTCTTGATGAAAGCAAAGTTTTCATCAAAGATAAATTTCAGAGAAAATCTTTCAGACAGTTTTGCTTGAGAGCATAATGAAACTTTTTTAAAAAAGAAAGTATTACACAAATATGAAGCGATTATAGTCTGTATTGATTTGCTACATTACATCTATATAATGAGAGGAACATTATTTGAGCTGTCTACAGTCACATCACACAACTGAGAGCATCTGCACTGAACTGGTGTCTTGCTCCTGAATGTACACATATTCTGAGTATACATACACTGACCTCCTCAGGCTGGGAATAATTTACTTTAAATTGTACTCTTATGCAGTGAACAAGGGAAGATCATAACTAAAATAAGAACTGAATAATCACAGAATCCACTTACTAGAAGAATTTTCTCTTTTTTCCCCCTCAGCATGCATCCAGCTAAACAACTGCTAATCTGTGCTACTGGAGACACACTGGTACACTGTGACCTGAGATGGCTGATTGCTGGAGGAAAGTGATCTATGGAAGGATTCTTCAGCAGCCTATGAATGAAGTAGTAAAGCTAAGAGGCCTTTTTGCTTATGAGATTTCTTTGGTCCTGTTTCTGTCACCTTCATGGGTCAGTAATTTTCTTATTTTCTTGTAAACTATAATTGCTATTTCATTTTGGACACTATCAAAGACTAAAAGAGAAATATAATATGTCATTTGTAATTAAGTAACCTTGTTATTTCTTGCAATCTTATTCACTTTCTTAACAATACCTATCTTCAGGTCAAGGATCAAGAGTCAGCAGAACTTCTCTGAAAAGTTATCCTGACAAAGATAATGATGGACTTATTTTCTGACATAAGTCAGTTTTCTGCGGTGTAGCTTTCAGGGTTCAATGAGGTCATATGTGGAGGAGTACATATATGTGCCTGAACCAGACAACAGACCATGTGGGCACCACATCAACTTTAAAAGCCAGCTCACACAGTCAACAAGTGCAAATGATGGTGGTGACAGTATTGGACACGCCAGGCATCCAACACTTGTAGGTGTTATTCCATCATGAGTAAGAGCTCTGATGTAAAACTGAATCCTACATCCAATCTTTTAGGCAAGCTCTTCTATATGACAAATGACAGTCAGAAGCAGATTCCTATTGAATTTCCTAGTATTTGCCAGGTTTTTGGCTAGATGACCATGATTCTACACCTGGAAATCTTAGAAATTCTTAGCAATCTTAAGAAATGCTTAACTTTCTCTGTGTATTGCATGAGAGACCAAATTCTTATTCGGTCTTCCTTTAACCCATTTGAATATGACTACTAGACTGTCTGCAACTGCCTTTCTTGATTTCTTTCACTTGTACAGTAACACAGAGAAGTTTTGAAGGAAAAGAAAAGAGAAAAGTAAAAATGGGAGTCTTTGATAATCTTATCTTTCTGCATGAATAAACACACTGTGTTGGTCTGTGTGCAGGGGTGGTAAGAAAATTCATAGAATTCCACTGTTTGATGCTTTACCTCTTCGCTGTTTTGATATTGTGCCTCTGTTAAACACTGTAGAACTTACAGAAATACTAGTAATCTCCAGAATTGTTTAAGACGGGCTTTTATTTCATTTTTTATGGCACATAGGTAAAATCATCAATCTGCTTTTCTGGCTGTGTGGGGTTTTTTAAGGTTTATTCTAAGAGTGAATGGAAGGTATCATAACTTGTATTGACGTAAACTAAGGACCAAATTTGTTCCTGAAGGGTTTATGAGGCTTGTTATGAAAACAGAAAGTGTAAATCCTTACAGCAGGAGGAAACAATATAAGCATGATATGTGATGACAGTTTTTATCAATTATGAAACCATCCTAAGGTATACTTTAGCTCTTGCTAGGTCATTTTTTTCACTACTGCACTAATTAGGAAATATTTCCTAAGGGAGAAAGGACAAAGAACAACCAGATGAAGCTAAAACACAATCATATAGGAAAAGAGATTAAAATTGGTGAAGTGCCAAAAACAGAATCAAGTCAGAGATGAATTCATTGTACTCTTTAATGTTGTTACTATTTTAAGTTTTTCACAGGACAATGTCATACAGGGAACTTTTTTCCCTCCCTGCTCATTTTAAGTTGTTTGTGTTTTTCCTCCAACTATTGGTATTTGATGTCAGGAAATGTTCAAAACTGACCTTAGAAAGGAAAAAATTAAGCTATTGGTCACCATGAAGCTGGAAATAAAGGAAATACATAAGACTACTGGAAATACAGAACACACTTGAGGCAAAGAGATACATGTTTTGCCAAATGAAGAAAGAGTATGACCAAGGACATCTTCCAGCTATGTGGAGGTAGCAGAACTGAGAGTCCAGCTGCAGGTAGGCTAGAGCACCAGGAATGATCCTGATGCCCCTCTTCAGGAGCCACTGCCATCTTCTTCAAGGTGATTAGTATCTTGATGCAATTTCAATCCCTCTTTGAGCTCCTTGTGTCCCAACCACTGTTTTTCTTCCTTATCACCTCATTTATCCTTCCCCACAAACAGAGTGTGTAAGAGAATTTTATCCCTTCTTATGTCAAAGACAAAGATGAATCTGAGACTGTTAGAGTGATATATAGTGGTTAGAAAGAACACAGAAGATTGTACAATTTATTGTCCAACCTCGAGCACCTTCCAGGAGTGATTCCAGTTGGCCACACTTTGGGGGGTCACAGCAGCACTATGCTTGGAGAGAGCATCTTTATGTCTGAAAATCCAGGCCACTCAGCATTTTCGGGCCACACACACTTTGAGTCTCATGGAAGGTTTTTGCTTTCCTTTTAATTCCATGTCAGAAGAAAATATTCCAGCAGAATTTTCCTCCTAGAAGCTGTTGATTACTTTCAAGAAATGTCTTTCATTTTCCTGGAGCTGGTAACTCTTCACTGTGACACAATGCACACTCAGCTTTGCTCCTAATGACGTCTGTTGAGTGTACAGATAACAGGTCTTGGCACAAGGAAGAATCAAAGGAAAGGAGTCAACTCACTTGAGGATTTTAAAGACCCTGCAGTTTCCTACTCATTTGAAACCACTACGAATAACCATGATCCTATATTTTGTTACTATGAGACTGTTACAATACTCTAAAGATTGATATGAAACAACCAGGTTCTGGGAAAATTACTTGGTGTTGATATGAACATTTTGTTTTGAACTTCTGGGCCACAGTATCAGACTGACATTTTTTGATCATTCAGGTTACCCGAGTTTCTGGCATTATATTGACTCCATAAATATGTCTCCATAAATAGAACTGTAAGATCTGAAGTGAGTGCAGTCCAGGTAAATTTAGTTTTCAGGTTATATCCCTGCAAATGACTTCTAAACAATTAATTCCTCTCTTTTGCAAATGACATTTTCTTCACTTTAATTCATTCCCTGTTTCAGCATTTTTACTTCTGACTTCCTGCGTTGAACAAGTTTTAGCTATTTAATCAGAAGCCCTCGTTTAATCTTCCTTGTGTTAAAAGTTTGTTTTCTTCCTGGATTACAGTATAATTCTGCTTTCCTGAGGTTTTACTTCTCAGGTGAACCGTGAACCTTTTATATGTTTTCATGTAATCCAGTCTGCTGGTTTGGATCTAATTTTTGTACACATTTTTATCACCTTCTTTTAATTTTTTTTAACCAGCTGTGGAAAGGTAGATGCAGAGGCAGATAATATATATAGGGCTTTGGTTTGACAAACAGTTATCTTAACCTTGCTTTTACATGTTGCCCTTTTATAAAATGCACACAAAAGAAAATGAGTGACTGCATTGCCCAATGTAGTACTCAGGAAGCCCTTTTCCAGAAAACTAAATATCAGATATGGCTGTTATTGCAGCACTCTGATATATAGAAAGAGATACATCACTCATTTCTGTTGAAATTAAAAATATAGCAAAGATCTTCTGTCCACATAAATTATCATAAATAAATATTTTTACAAGATTAAGAGCAAGCCCATATTTTTCCTATCTGTAGGTTGCTCTTCACATTCCACTCATTAATTTGATGTATTTGGTGACCTTTTCTATTGTACATCCTCAGTTATAAGGATGGAATAGTAAAATACTCAGTTTAGATTTATATTTAAGTAATCTGTATTGAAGGAGATTGTTTTAACAAGGTTCGTACACTGATCTCAATAACAATGATACAAATCTGATATAAACCCATTTGTTCAGCATCTGTTCATCCTTTTTCTTCTCTTTTCAATAAAAGAAATAACCACTCCTTACAAGAGGTCTTAGAAAACAAAAACAGGCAACAGAAATCTGTAACCTGTTGCCTGAGCACAACATATGCTTTTCTGGAACTACAAGGCAAATGAAATTCTTGTAATAAAATTTTTGACACTCCTGCCAAGAGTCATGCTTTTTGTTGATTACTGAAGTGCGTGACACTGTTTGTCAAATGTAGCTATTATTTCTCAGAAATTCTGTGTTGTAGAGGCACAAAGAGCCATGGTTCCTGAGAGATGTACACCAACAAATGTTTATATCTGTTAGTATCTGCAGTCATTTATCATGTTTGTTTAACAAAAAAGGCAAGATTCTGAAGACTTCAGGATTATGCTGATTTATTTCTTCTCTAACTGTCCAATTAGAGTCATGATGCGACAGAGGAAGATATTAGTGCCATATGGAATACAGGATGCTGTAGACACACAGCTTTGTCTCCCTCTCATGAAGAACAGATAAAACAGTCAGTGATTCTAGTGCCTGATGGATGTAGGAATTTGGATGACAAGGAGTTGTTTCACGTAAAAACTCATGAAGAGAGAGACACTAGAAACATGATCTTTCTGTACCATCAAGCAAAGCCACTTACAAATGTGTGCACCGCATTTCTTTTTTCCTCCCCAACGTGTTGTGATAAATCCAGCTGGATTTCCCTGCCTCAAAGTGAAAGGTTTTGCAGTGAGAGTGAGAAACTCCTAATTTGAATTTTAAAATGTATTTGTGGATATTTTTATGTCAGTTTGCTCACATGGCAAAGTTTTCAGCTTATGTATTTCTTCTGTATGTATGTTTTACTTTATAGTTTATAGTGGTGTTTATATTTTATTATTTTAAAAGTACTTCTATTTTTCATCATCATCTTTTTGAATACTGTTCTTTTGCTATTCTTTTTTTTTTTTTTTTTCCTCACTTAAAATATTAAGCGAGATGAGTTTTGAGTGAGATTCTGTAATTTCACGAGTACTCGCCTTTGGATTTTTCAAATATCTTTCCCAACAGCCTTGCCCATTACCTTTCCTAACATACAGTCACTCCACAATATTCATTCACTGTTGGTTTTTTTGTGGTTTTTTTTTTTTTGGCATCTATTTTATTTTCCATATGCCATCACACACAATGTTATACTACAGTCCAGGTAGACAAAATGTGAATGTTTCTATAGATGATTTTGTTTATAAACTCAAATATCTTAATAAAAAGAATTGCAGCATTTGCTTGTGAAGGTCACTCCTGGATAAACAGGTTTTGTTTTATTAATATTCTATTGCATAATGTCGAAATTTGTATTCTGTTCCCATTGTGTCATGGAGTGAGATGAAAGTGGACATTGTCTGCTAAATGAAAAAACAATGAATACTCCTTTAGTCTCCTAAAAGATACTTTGAGGAAGATAGTCCAGGAGTAAGAACTAAACTTATGAAGATCCAAGATTAAAATAAATATTTAAATGTATTTTAAAAATTCAATCTCAATTTTTTCTTAACTGATCAGTCACCTTTATTAATTGATTTACATGTGAGAAATTGGAGAGGCAGGAAGGAAAAAGGTCAGGTAATGTCAAGAGTTCTAGTAAATTTAAGACTAATAATGGGAATCAAAGTTTGCTAAAACAGAAATGGAAGAACTTAGACATATTCTTGAGAGAATAAATTTTGAATCTTCACAGAGTTTTGCAAGCACAAATCTACCCAACTGAAATTATGGTAGTAAATAGAGTAAATATAATGATCAATAATATCGTAAGCTTTGAAATAATTTACGTCACGATGCTTGTTATTCTTTGAATTTCCTTCTGTTACAGAGTGAACCAAATGAGACAATGCCCTCTGAGAGTCCATTTAGATACAGTTACTGACCTCTCTAGTAAGCCTTTATAGACTGTGCAGTAGCTCTGTGCGTAACACCTGCATCTACCAACTCTATGTGACCTCAGCCTTCTCCACTGAGGAACTGGGCAGCACAGTGCAATGCTTTCTGGAAGGTTTTTAGAGTTAACAGAGCCCTTAGCACTTATGAAGACAGAAAGAGAATGCTTCTCTTTGATCAGCTACAGGCCTCATATGGTGCCTTATATGGACCATCTGTATAAGAATGTGGCTTGTTTTATGCAAACAAATGGGACTTCTAGTAACTGAGGCTACAAATACTCTAGGTATTTTACCCTTTGTCCTCAGTTTTCTGTTCAAACATAGTTGATTTATACTCATGAAATAAACTTTAAAAATATTTCAGTGTATCTGTCTTAAAATTAGCCTAATCTTAGTCAAACAGATTTTGGAATAATGTTAGGAAATAACAGTACCTGCAATGCACTATTTATAGTCTCCCTTGAAGCCACTATTGTGTAAAACATAATTAAAGACTTTCTAAAATGCACAGTACAGTCTAGGTCAGGTAAATACATAATCAGGGAGTTATTAATGGAGCTGCAATTAATTAATATGCCTCCATCAGAACCATTAAAGCTGATTAATGTTATGGCACATGAAGAGAATTTGTAGCTAACAAATCAATGACCCAGTAGACCGTATTGTCTCCTTTGCAGCCATTACACTACCATATCAAAGACTCATTAGAGAATTTTAATTTACTGATCATCATCCCCAGTAGTCATTAGCTGTCCCAGGCTGATGATGCATGTGTATAGAAAAAAAGTGAGATAGTATTCCATCAGGAGATAGATCTCCTCCCAGTTACACTGCTGTAAATCAAGGCTAACACCATTGGAACTAACGAATATACATATTCTGGGAGGATGGGAAACCAAAACCAAAAAAATATACTCCAAGAGGAGAGTCAAATAATTTTGAGTTTTCAAACTTTATTTTGTTTATTCAGCAACTCATTTCAGCTTGGGATCTGAGTTTTCAGTCTGCAATTGCAGCCTCCCTGGCATGCATTTTCTCAAGGCTGTTGATACATACTCCCATCCCTGAATGTTTTCTAGGTATAGATTTTGCCTGAAAATTCACTAGCTATTTCTCACTAAGGATAACTCTTTCTCTGGTTTTCATTATCTTCAGTGGAGTTACATCTGAGATAATTTTGTACTAAATGGTTTAACACAGAATAAATGTTCACAACTGCAGAAACCAAGAATCCTTTGAGAGCAGTGCAGAACAAATATTGCAATCTTTTACAAAGGCTGGGCCCAGGTCTTTGTCTGTCTAAATTCAGAAACAGACTTACTGTGGAAGGTCACTGTGCCATCCTGAGAGTGCAGGAGGAGAATGGCTCTGGATATAGGATTTGCTGGAAGACACTTTCTTTGTAGGTTTTGTTACACTGCAATCCCCTTCAGTTTGCCTAAGATTTATGGACCAGATTCTTGTTTTCTTTTCCTTTTTGAAGCAAGGATTATTACCTGATAGTCCTGCTCAGAAATGTAGATAAGGGTTTCTTTCATTTACTTTTGATGTATTGTAGATCATGTGTGTATTCTGTTTTACGCTTTTTTTTTTACAATAGACAGAGCTTAGAGCATTGCTAAGAAGCAGAGGATTTACTACATATTGTACAGCTTTTGTTACCTACCTCAGACTTTCTGTAGTCATGGGTTTTACAACAAGTTTGATTGATGTAGAATAAAGGCATTGTAATATTAGTTTAGATTAGGAAAACTAAATCCACCTTTTGCCATAGTTCAAAGTCAAAAGGAAACAGCATCTCCACTGTTTTCCTTTTCTTTTTTTTTTTTTAACAGAAAACAGATATTGGGATGGTTATTTTAGAGGTCGTTCCCTTAATGGTAAACAAGTGAGAGTGTTTATGTAAAAGTATATGTCAAACAAGTATTTCAGAACCATAGAACTCAAATTATTTGAGAAACAGGTTTCCTAACAGGTCCCATCAGTTATATTGTGCTCCTGCTACTGAATTTAATTCCTTGCTTCATTTAAATATATTTAAATATGTTTAAAATGCTGCCCTCATCTGAGAAGTGGATTGTACCTGATGAGAAAAAATCACAGTACTTCTGTTCTTGAGTAGAATTTTGCCAAAATCTTGTGGTACAGCAAAACTTTATCCATAGTTTGTTGTGTTGGTGAAATAAATCTATGGACCTGACAATGATATTCTTTTTGTTCCTAATTTATTTTTTAAACTTAAAGAGATTCAAGGCCATTGAAATTAAGATGGATTATTTTCTGCTTTAGGTAAGGTTTAATAAAATATTTTAGACATGTTATTGCTAAATTGGGCAGAATCAGAAGATACTCCCTAGTGTCAGGAAATGTCCATTTTTCTCAACTCTTGTTCTTCTCTCTCACCAGATTCATAGCACTTTCCTTAGCCTTAGATGTTGAAAATTTTGAGTTTATTCATACAAACTAAAAATTTATAAGTTATTATGGGGAGAATACTGAAATTAAATACTTACACTGGTCCAACATTCTTAAGAGGTGCAGTGGGATTGAATTTCATGAAGTAGTGTCTGTCTACAGCAAAATATTTAAACTTCTGGTATCCAAAGAAAATACTGAAAATATTTGACTAACTGTCCAGATTTTCAAAGTATAGCAATGAAACAGAAATATTGTATATATTTATATATATCTATGAGCACCTTATACAACAGGTTAGCAAAGGCATACAGAGCTGTTGGAAAACTCCATAAAAGAGTCTGGAGCAATAGACACCTGAAGAAAAGTACAAAGATCAAGGTCTACAGAGCCATTGTACTGTCCACTCTTCTTTATGGGTCTGAATCCTGGGTTATCTATCGTCACCACCTGCAACTCCTCGAGCGCTTCCATCAGCGCTGCCTCCGGACAATCCTAAACAACCACTGGACAGACTACGTGACTAATGTGTCTGTTCTGGAGCAGGCAGAGGTCAGCAGCATTGAGGCCATGCTGCTGAGAACGCAGCTGCGCTGGGCAGGGCACGTCTCCAGGATGGAGGATCACCGCCTCCCTAAGATTGTGCTCTAAGGTGAGCTTGCCACCGGCTGCCACAAGAGAGAAACCCCGAAGAAGAGATACAAGGACTCCCTCAAACAACACCTCAGCCTTGGCCATATTGACCACCATCAATGGTCCGCTCTGGCCTCCAATCGGGAGGCATGGAGGCACACCATCTATAACGCTGCTGCTTCCTTTGAGAGTGCACGCAGGATCAGTCTCAAAGAAAAAAGACAGCACAGAAAGAACCGTGCCTCACCAATACAGCCTGTGGAGACTTTCCACTGTGCCTTTTGCGACCGGACGTGCCTATCGCGCATTGGCCTTTTTAGCCACCAGCGCGCTTGCAGCAAGCGTGGGTAGAGCCCTTTCCAAATCTTTGTTCGTGAAGCCCAGACATGATGATGATAATGAGCACCAGCATAAAAGAAAAAAATGAATAAAAGAAATTAGGATTTTTTTCATAAGAATTAAAGTTCTTTACTAAATCAGAAAACATGAACTGGAATCATGATCTTTCACATTTTCAACAGTATGCGGTTCTGCTTAGCATCAGTGGAAACCAGAAGGATTGATCATGCATATGCTCTTACCTGCAAAGGTTGCAAAAACTCTTCACATGCCTTAAATTGAGATTTTGGTGTTTCTTTCAATATACTTGCTGCACTTCTAAATAAGTATGTTTTTTTTGAAGTGAATCTTTTTATTTAAATTAAATAATTTTATTTTTAAACTCAATCCTGATCACAGAGTTCTAGTGGACCTAAGACAAGGAATTTAATTCTTTTTTCTTCTATTTCCTAAATGAATGAAGCATTAAAATTTTTATTTTACCCTCTGTGTTATTCCTTCCCCCCTTCTCCCTTTGCTTTTTTTTTCCCTATTGCTTTGACTCACATTGGGAAGTAGTTTCCCAGTGTATGACCAGGATTCTTTTTGGATTAAAATGAACTGGAAGCTGTACTCCAGGAGTGCACTTAATGGACTATAGACAGTCACAGAAAAATTATTCAGTCCATAGGATGAGGTGAAAATGAATCTAAACACAACAACTCTGAAATGTTAACAGTCTTTTTAATGATCCTCAGCACAAACTGGTTTGCTGTGAGTATTTATTATACTTTTAGTCCATGTTACTTACTGACACAAAAACAACTGTGTTTTTTTTTTTTTCTTCCTCTGTGTCTAGACTGTAAGTTGTTTTGGACAGCTATTTTTCTACTCTTTGTGAAATGTGAAATGGGGACCTGAAGTTAACTGATGTAAAGTAAAATAACTGTAAAGGGAGAATGACGGCAATAATAATGAAGAGAAGAAAAAGTATTAGGCAATTAAATAATAATAAAAATGCTATTAAACACACAGGCTTGATTAGCACAGTGACAGGATTAGAATGAAGACCACAAAATGAATCATTGATGCTTCATCCACAGATCTGTAAGGGTTTTACTAAAGACGAGGTTGGGAAGCATCAGGTATAAGAACTGGAAGTGTCTGTCTGTTTTAGCACAGGAGTCTTCCCATTTAGTAGTACAACACAGCTGGGTGCCTTGGCTGTCTGAATCAGCTGTAAACAAGCCAAGCTGCATGTCCTCACACAGCACAACTCTGCGACAGGCAGGCAGGTGTCTCCCAGCCGGGAGTCCCACCAGCCCTGTTTGACCCAGTAACAGTTTCCACAATCCTCAGGTGTACACAGCATTCAGAGAACAATCATCCAATTTATTCAACTAAAAATATGTTAACAAAACATTATGTTTGATATTTAAGGTGTATCCAGTATTTTGACCAACAGCAGCTGTATCATCTCCTTGTCACCTAACTGTTCCCTCCTGACAAATCTATAATATCAGTTATATTTTCCTGTTTAGCACACTTCATATAGCACAGCTAATAAATTCACTTCCTACAAGATGACTCATATTTTAACAGTGTCAAAATAATTTCACAGTCATAATTATGGTAGTTTGGCAATGTCAGAAAAACACAACACATTTTACCCTAAATAGGAGCTGAAAGGCACTTAATTGTTCTTCTTACTAAATTGGCCACTAGAAATTCAGGTAAACTGAAGTTAGACTTTTTTTAAAGGCAGTTGAACTGAAGAATCATATTAAATACACTTTTTAAAAATTTTGATAGATGTGTTTATCATCTGGGATTTCTCTGCTTTGTGCAAATGCAATGCAGCAGGAATAAAATTCCTTAAGAGGTTGGTTTAATTTTATTTCCTCATTATTAAAACTTTATTCATAAGTAGTTTTGCATTGCCAGTGAGATTCTGCTGTTAGTCTGCTTCTTCTGAGTTGTGTCAAAGGATGATGAAAAAGGGAGCAGGTGACTTGACCCTGGTCACACACAGCAGGGGCTTTACTGGCCTCCAGCTCTTTGCTGCTTTCATTAACCTCAAGATGATTTTGGCTCCCCACCCTCCCTGCACCTTTTCAGTCCTGCCTGTGATTTAACACCAAGGACAAAAATAAAGTGATTTACTGTATGATCAAAAACAGTGAACATACTGTAGAGGACTGAGCAGCTGAAGTGTGTTAGTTATTTACTACAACTGAATCAGAAATACTGTAAATTCTTTGTCTTCCACCCAACAGTGTGATTAACTTTATGTGAGGAATATGTGTTTATTTTCTTACATCTGCTTCATGGTTCAGAACAGCATAGAAATGCTGGCAACAATAAGAAAAATTACTATAATTCCTATAACTTTTGATAAGCTGTGTTTGCTTTAGAGTTGCTGATGTGTTTAGCCTAAAGCTTCCTCTGCTACAGATAAAGATATCTAGATTTACATAAGATGAGAACTTGCAGATTGAGAACTTGGTTTTGGTTATAAACTTTCACATATACAACATCACTTGTAAACTATTTTTTTCCATCTTCTTTTAACATGCCTTTTTTCTCTCCTCCAAATGTACTTTCAGCAAAGTCTACAAAAGAAATGTAGAGCATAAGATGGAAAACATAATACATTATTAATAAAATTTGAAAGCAACATCTTAAATGGTAATCTTTAAGTAAACTGTAAATCCCTCCAATATGTCCTGTGAGTTATGTAAGCACCCTGAGACACACAGAAGATACAAATTAGAGCGAAGTAGGGAGAGAAAAATTAGCAAAAAATATTATGAATCAAAAATCTATTCTGTTGTTCCTTGTAGGGGTTTTCTTCCTGCAAAAAAAGAAATTATGTTCTTAGCAAATACAGCACAAGAGAGCATGGAACACATGAAATTCTCATTTATGTCATAGTAATGCAAATCAGGAACAATTTTATGAAGCTCCATAGCATAAAACTGTTGGGAAGGAAATAAAAAGCAAGATCCAAAACTCAGCTCTTGAACTGAGTTGCAACAACACAGACCAGCTACTTGCAAACATGCTGAGGAGAACATGCATCTGACTCCTTTAGTCCACTTGATGAAATAGTGATAGAAAATTAGTTCTGTAAACAGAACAAAATGGGAGGGGTGTTGCAGGGCAGTATCTAATGTACCATTCTTCCCCTTTCTTCCTTCAGCAGTATTGCAGAACCTTACAATATTCATCATATTTTTCCCTGTCACAAAAGCACTGGACTGTCTCAGGTAGAGACACCATGTCATTGTGGCATTTGTCAAAGGGGGTCTAAATTTTGAGCTCTAAATAAGCTTTTTAAAAAGAGGGGAAGATTGTTTAGGTAGCTCTAGTGACTGAACTGTCTTAGGTGTTCAGATGTATTGAGTTAAAGGAGTAAAACAATGTGTAACACACATATAGTCTTAGCAATTTGTTGAAGAAACTGACATGACTTTCAGGGGAAAATTCTCCCACCTCTCGGACTGATACTTCAAGAACAATAGATTGTGCTTTGATACTGTGAATTCCCATTTAGTTCTAATTGGATTAGTTCACTTTACATGCTGCAGCACAAGTTTTCACTTCTAGGTTTATGAGTAAGGAAAAGAGAAAAAGTGGAGAAATTCTCTCTTCTGTCATTGAAATTCAGTTTTACTATTAAAAAAACCCAACAAAAATAACAATAACATCAATCAAAAAAGCAATAAACAACCAAGCAAACAAAAAACCACCAACAAGAACAACAGCAAAAAACAACCCACAATGAAATCAACTAAACCCCCAGCACAGACTTACAAAACAAACCCAAACCCCAGAAGGTTTAGCTCACAGCAGAACTGTTCTATTTCCTCCATGACTTCTTATTTTGTCTCTTTACAGAATCACAGAATTGTTAGGGTTGGATCACCCAGTTGACCCCCTTTGCCAAGGTAGAGTTACCTGACCAGATGACACATCCAGGTGGGTTTTGAAAGTCTCCAAAGAGGGACAACCCACAACCTCCCTGGGCAGTGCGATCCAGTGCTCTGCAGTACTCTGCCAGTAATAAGCCCCCTACAAAGATAGTAGGCCTTATGATCAATTACTAAGCTGTGCAAAGGAGCATAGGTTTACATGACAAATCATTAGTTTTTCTGAATCTACCTTTCTTAAGTTAGCATTATTCAGACCAATAATTAATCTGCCCTGACATGCACAGAAATACACAATTTCCTGTCTGCTACACCTTGAAAGTGTTTAGATAATTAACAATAATATACAAGTTTTCTTGAGAGCAGTAGTTTTTCTCTACTGCAATTACATACAGACTTACATGTATTTTGAAAGCTTTAGAGAAACTCAGAATTCATATTTTCTAATTTTCAAAACTGAAAATTAGAAATAATAAAGAAATTTTAAAGTAAAATAAGCACTAATCTCTTGGGGGGTTTTGTTAAGATAAATATACAGATTTTCAAATCCTATTGCACTGCCAGTTGAGTTTGTGTATAATCATAGTTTTATGAACAAAGCAATATGCCATTTCTTGACTCTCACTGGAATATGTTACTATATCCACAGTTGCTACATAGTATTGACCTTATCCACTAATTGGCTATATTCTATTAATACCTGAAATTTCAATTTACTCATGAAGAAAGAAAGAAGACACATGACAGTAAAGTAGGAAAGATGGTCCTTTATTGCTCTTAATGATTGTTCTGAGTAACACTATTTAGTACTCATATGTGGCCTTACAACATCCAAAATTACATTTCAGCCACCCAATTGCCCTGAAAAAACAAACAAATAAAAAATCTGAATACAATAGTTTGAACCAAGAATAAAAATCTTATGCAACAACTTACTTCTCCTTTTGAATCTTATTTCTGTAACAAAATGCCAGAACCCTGACTCAAACACCTGGGCAAACAATACTTAACTCCTTTGCACTGGCCAATACTTCCCAATTAAATCCAATGTTTACTAATATTGTTCTAATTAAGCAACGGTGGTGCTTTGTGCTTAGGGCTTACATTCCATTGGGAACATCGGCAGAAATATCCATTAAATACAATCTAAAGATTTTATCTATCTTGAGTAAAAGCAAAATACTGTAGTAAAACAGTTAACAGGTAATAAATTAATCTGAAGATTTATTTGTCACTTTCTATTCACTTCACTAAAATGCTTCCTTTTACTGTAAATAAAGGATGCCCCATATTGCAGTGGTGATGTATTGCAATCATATCTTTATTCATACTTTTAGCAAAATGTATTTTCTATGTGGTCTACCTTGCAAGTAAATGGCCATTAAGCATTTTCTTGGCAAAAGGGATGTGGAGGAATGAGAGAGGATAAGCAGCAAATTTCTGTGTACCCATCCTAGAGTCCTCAGGTGTCAGCTGCACTGCTCTTGCTGGCAGGAAGAGAGAATGATTCTGTCTGCAGTCTGAGTGGGGAGCCAGGTCACCCTCAATAGGAAACTGCACGTGGGAAATACAACACACAAAATCAGATCCTGTTTCTTGTGTCCTTTTTTCCTTGTGGGTCCTGCCTAACACCTGTTAAAGGCTTCTTAATGCAGACTACACTCCACCCTTTAATCCTCAACCCATACCCTAACTAGCAGTTCTGGTATGAAATGATTTCCTGTCCTTTGAGGATTTCCGAAATTTTGAAAAATGTTTCCTTCTTGCAATAGAAATGTCAACATGTTTCATAAATCTAAGTGGGCTCTTTCCTTAAAAACAACATCAGAAATGTATGGAAATTTTACTTCAAAAATTGCAAAGTATAGCATTAGAAAGTCAAACCATTGTTGTTGCTGCTGTTTTTCTCCAAATGAAATATAAATTGAATGGAACTTTTTACATATCCAGATTAAGTGTTAGGAACAGTCTCTTTGGAGTCAGTGGAGAGAACAGCACCTTGAGTAAAGCATCCATCCCAGTTTATATAGTTGGGACACTCTGCTTTTCGAAATGTCTATTTCTGCTTCCATTGCCTATAACCAGAACTTTGTTGACTAGCTTGGATTAAAAAAGAATAATCTTCTGAAGGCTGTGAAAATTAATCAAACTAAGAAAATTAATTCTGTATTTGTCTTTCTTTAATGGCAAACTTTCCCTAAAGAATGAGGTTTTTAAACTCTAATTTGGGCTAAAAGTCCTAAAGGATTGTTCTAAAGAGCAAGCTAGAGGAGTGCACTCACTCTAAAATTAGATGTCTAAGAAAAAAACACTGTTCTATCAGAAAATGTCTAATCACAAATTTGCCTGGTAACATTTTGGAGGTTCCCTGTTGAGCTCTAGAAAGTCACCTGGAAGAGGAGGCTGGAGTCTTAAAAGCAAGGCAGGAGATAGACCAAGGTTTTCTTAATTGATTTTTATCAACTGAAGGAGAATATTTGCAGAAGCTTTATAAAATAGAGGACATCTTACTCCCTGAGCTGAGAAGCAATAAAGGCTACAAGAATTACTATAATTCTGTGTTGTCTTAAGCTTCAAGTTCTTCTAAAACGGTAACGGTTTAAAATTATGTTCATAGCGTACATATATGCACATATCACCCATTTTCTCATGTGCTTCACTGTTTCACTTGGCTAATGGACTTTTGGGTGAATATTTAAGGTAAGACTGAGAAACACAGCACTAACCCAGGATGCAAACTGGGCTGGTAGATGAATTGAACTAAGGTGCCTGAAGTCTCTGAAAGTCCAGACAGTCTGAGCAGTCAGATCTTTGGGAAAGCTCAGACTCACAACACAGGCTATGCAGAAGAACTTGACTAAATAATTCTATATTGAAAAAAACTCATTATTACTATCAAATATGTGGCAAAATGATAGGAATCCCAAATAACAGCAAGGACAGGAGAAGGCAATGCTAGTAAGGATATGATGTCTATAGCACTAATCTGATCAACTACAATATTGTTTGCAAATAGCTCCTATGTTATTTTCTGGTAAGTGTCTGGTGTTTCGATAATTTGCACTCCAAATGCACCATGCAGAACGACAGCAATCCAGTCTGACTGTGCTATGGAGGAACCACATTGTAGAGTCTCAGGATTAACATCTTTGCCATAAAACAGCACTATCATGTTTTGTTGGGTTTTTTTCCTTTTCTGTTCCTGATGAGTGAAATTCAGGTCAAAATATGACTGAAATGCAAACCTCCACTGCCATATAATACAGGTGAGATGCATTTATATCAATTCTTTTGAAAAGAATGATACTCATCCAAAGCTTTGGGAATCCTTGGCAATACATCTGGAATCAAACTTGTGACAGATCTGGGTAGAGATAAGGGCAGGAGCTCTAGTTCCTCACTCCTACCCATGTTATGCACTGGTCCTTAATATAGTGTCATTGCCTTTTTCTACATGGTTTGCATTGAAGCCAGTTGAACTGGCTGATAAACTTCCAAAACCAGATGATTACTGACTGTAAAAAAGGTACTATAAACTACAGTTTACAGCACAAATATGTGTAAATAAGTAGCCTAAACTATGGAATTTTTGGAAAAATTGCATTTCCTGGCTCTGTTTATGCCATCAATGATTAAAAGATTCGTCACCTTCTCATTAGCTTCCCATTCCTGTTTCTGAACTACTGAATAAAGGTGGGATTTTACAAAATTGACCAAGATACAAACAAAACTTACAGATTGGATGGGCTTTAGATATCTATGTGTCACTGGCATTCTTAGTTTACAGGAGTTATTTGTAGCTAATTGTCATAAGTAATTTATTACAAATGAGCTATTAAAGAGACTTTTTTTTTTCCGATCTTCTGACTTATTCTTTAATAAGTTTATTCAGAACTGATGACTTCTAGAAAGACTTGTCCAGTAAATTTTGGTACCTCTTTCTCACTGTTTGTGACACAAACCTAGGACTTCGGCAGTACTTGTTCTGTAGGGTAATGATAGTATAAAACTTTGCAGACTCTAAGTTAAATACCCACTATTTTGCATAAGGCACTAATAAGCAGTTTGGATCAAGCTGTCACATTCTGTTCTGCATATATTATGATATGCACTTTAAATTTGATTTAAGCACATAGTTAAATTCTCCGTTTAAAAGTACAACAATAGACACTTTAGGAATGAGAAAGGAAGCTACTGTAACTCTAGTAAAGGTGAAAGTGGAATTCAAGTTGTCTGAATATTGTGAGGAAAAGGAAAAAAAAAAGCTGTACAGAGCTAAAAGGGTAGTAACATCAGTTTTTTAAAAAAAATAAATTAATAGGAATTCAGGATAAAATTACAAAGAGAGAACTTCTCTTAACTAGTAGAGAACATTTCATTCTGTTATGTTTTTTTGTGAATGATCATCTGTTACACTTCTTTTGCCAGAATACACCAATTATATTTCTAGAAAAAAAAGTTTTTTTCCCTGAGATAGTTTTTCATTTACCTTGAGAACTTGGATATTAAATTATCTAATCAATGTTAAACTGCATAATAAGTATCCTCTAAATAGACTTATAATTTTCATATAATCTAAAGGACCTTTGTCTTCCACTTTGTCTCTCAAATAAACTAACCAACAGCGTCTTCCAGGGCAGGCTAGAATCTCACCAAAGCACTGCCATGAGTAAACGTCAAGTTTTTAAGCAAATGAACTTATATGACACTATACAGATGAGAATAAAACCAGAGGAAAACCATTCAAAGAAGGATCTGAAATAGATAGGATAAAAATTATTATCCTGTTTAAATGTGAAAGTATAAGTTAACTAATGGTTGTATTTGCTCACTTAGGATATGTATATGTTTAGTTAAAGGAAAATTACCATTTGTGTTCCAGGAACCATGTTGAAGAGAACAATATTTTCTGAAGACTGCTATTTTATATAAATATGATAGCTGGTAAGTTATTATTTAATCTTTTGAATTATGAGTCATCTGTGATTTAAATTATGTATAAAATGCACCTAGAACAAATAATGTACCTTATTTTGCTCCTTTCAAGTGTGCTTTCCTGAGCATTTTCCATCTTTCCCAAATTTTATTATTCATATTCTCCACTCAAACTACAGAGCCTTTGTCACTTCTGATATTTCTCAGAAATTATAAACTCAGAGGAAGTCACTACACAAATCTAAAGGTTCAGAGCTCTCTCTGACTTTTTTCACTTACTGTTTTCCAGCTAAACTGTGCTAAATCATCCTTATGATATATTAGAATAATTATGTTACTTCTACAAAGAAGATTTAATAGTTATTTGAATACACAAGTGTTTCTGCAAATCCTAATTTCCTCCTGAATTAGATTCTCACTTCATAATTCTCTCTTTGATCCTTAGACCTCAGAACTAGATATATTTCCTTGCAAAGTGCAATGAACCGCTATTTCCTGAAACTATTTTTACTACTATATGATTTTTGTTAAATTGTAAAAGAAAATTTTATTTTATTTTGCAAATTTTTAAAGCTTAAATATTTTTGGATGAGTTCCCAAATAATACACTAAGCATTTAAAAAAAATAGAATAAATGTATATAGTATCATATATATAGTTATGAACCACTGTAACTGCTGAAAATTAATAGTTGTAAAATTAGGGCTTTTAACAACTCTTCACTTCTCAGATTCCCATCCAACATGTTTTAGCGTGTTGAACTGTGTCATCGTGGGTAGCAACACATAAGAGATTCAGACCTTTAATTCTGTTTTCATTTTCAGGTTTCCTTAAAGTGTAACCCTCTGATCAGTGTAACAGCTGCTTCCTTTTTACCCATACCCTACCTTAAAGAGGTCTTGCCCACCTTCAATTTGCAAATAGAAAATGTTTGTTACAGAACTGCTTTGAATAAGAACAGTGTTTTTTAATATTCTGGTCTTAACAACATGCATTTGGAGTAGTATTGGCAAACCTGCTCTTGACTTAGACACCATTGTCTTCTTGTAGTAGTTGTCATAATCCGCCTTGTCAGCATGCAGTACACTTCTTATTAAGCCCTATGCATGGATATTACAGCTCAGTTTTCCCATTCAGCATCCTAAGTACATAGTAGGAAATTACCATAATGTATCTGAGAAGAAAACTGGGTTACACAATGCACTGTTCTGCTGCTTTGTTTGTTAATGGCTTGCTTTCCACAGGCAAACTTTCTCCATTATGAAGAGCCCACTTAATTCTTTTGAAAACCACAATTACCAATACAGATCCACTCGTCTCCTGATTTTGGTAGGAAGCCACCACCTTTTGCAAAAATGTGCTGCACTACTGTTCTGTCTCGTGATTTAATGGTTCTTTGGATGAATGACTGTTGTGTCTGCAGACAAATCCTATTGTTCATACAAAGTGAGTTTGTCCCAAAAATGTTGGACTCCGTGCATGTGTTGAAATTGATCTAAATACACAGAGTTGTTTCTTGAATTTGTGGATCATGCCTAAGGCAATAGAACTTAGTCAATAGGTCAGGCACAAGACACAGTGATATATTTGTTTTTGGATCTGTTAAAATTACATGGTCTGCAAAATGTGCCACTGTGACATGGTCAAATCTCAATGATCTTGATCTGGTGATTGTATAGTTCTGTAAAGCAGTAAGTAGAACTCATGTAGTCCACAAGGCATAGGAGAGTAATTTCATTCAAGCTGATTTAAATGTTAACTAAATATATCTCAATGAGATCAGGGTATTTCTTTCTACAGCTCAGTCATTTCCAATTTTCTTGTCAGGAGAGACTGACCAATCTACTTTTCACCTAGAACAGAATGCTTCTTGGAGAATGAGTGTGGAAATATTGGGGCCTGACTCACCAGTTTACTGAATTTGGAGGCAGCACCGAATTTTCTTTCAATAAGGCAACTACTTTGATTGCCCAGGTCATGGTGCACTTTGTCATCACTGTGACCTGCAATACTGCCAGTGAAGACAACATGAATTAAGAATACATAATCAGTTTTTATCTACTGATTAAGAATTATCTCTGCCAATATTTTATGAGACCACTTATGAATCCAAAGAGAAATGCAGAACTCTTTTACATTCCAGACTACAGCAAAGTAGTTATCAATTGTAATTAGAAATTTTCTTATAAACTAATATAAAAGTTCTACTTACAAATGGTAGTGCAGTCTGCTTTGAAACAAACCCTGTTTTCAGTCAAATGTAACGTTAATTATAGAAAGCTAAGTGCTCAAAAGGAAAAGCTAACTTTATTGTTTAATGATTTAGGTAAAGTGCATTTTTCTTTTGTGTTGTTAGCAAAGCAAAACTAATCCTTATAATGAAGTTAATGGGTAAATCAGCCAGAATTATGAAGCAATGACCAGTTCCCATTAGAAAAACTGTTTCCAGTAGTAGAGACTGCAGTTAAAACACCAATTTGTCCCTGTTTTTAATTTCCTTTTACTTAAAATGAAAGGAGAGGGGATAAATTGAAAAACTGTTTACAGTGACTTGCTAAAGTCCATTTCTCAGCACCTTAATGATATTGAAGATCAAATGGCTGAGGACTCTTTCCCATCTAAAGGAGTGCAAAGGCTGTTCTTGCATTGCTCCAGAGAAAGCAAAAAGGAAGTTTCCACAGACTGTGATACATGGGTCTATATCCATTCCTTTTAATGAGTTCTTTAAAGTGTGGGTTATCCGAGACTAAAATGGCCAAATCCATTACTACTCTGTAGCAAGCACACGTAACTCCCTAGATGCATTATGATTCAAAGAGATGGACCTGGTGTTCTGATCCATAGACACTTGACATCATAGGCAAATTGTTAAATCAAAGTTTTACACTGAAGTGAATTAAACCCACAAGAATTTGGAATAAATTTGTGAAATAAATCCCGTAAGATACTGGCTAAGTGGGTGAAAATGCTGATGGGTGCTTTAAAACCTGAAGGATTGTCATAAATCTTTGAATTGCACACAGAGAATAGATGAATAATTCTTGTTCTGATGTAGTTTTACCACTGGTTTTGAGTGGAGAACTTTTTTGATCTCTGCCTCATTGATCAGTTGCATTTAGTCATGCAATGGTGGGATTACATCATGGAACCATCCTTATATGGCAAATTCTTAGCCATAGGTTCTTTCTGAAAAGACATTTTAAAGTTCTAGGCCTCTGAAAAATTCAGTATTTTCAATTTATTGATTTATTTTAGGAGCTATGAAGTAAATCACTGTTGCTGTTACTATAGTCATATACTTGATACTGATTTGAGTGAACTCTGTGACCTATTGGTGGTTTTTTCCACACAATATTTTTGAAAATAAACCTTTCTGATAAGGTCACTTGTTGCTCAGTAGGTGAATGCTGCATTCTCAGGTACACAATGCTGGTTTAAGCTGATTGTTAATTTTTAAGTATCAGAAAATAAAAGCAATAAAGCAAGTAGAGACTTCCACAGCAGCAGAACATCTACTGGTTCCCAAATTACTCTGAAACTTTAATTGTATTCAATTTTCTCTTAAGTGACTGAAACCTCCATGCTCATCAGTGTCTATGTGATAGATTCTGTTAAATCTTTAGGAAATGTGATAACTTCTTTCAGAAGATAAACAAAAACTCAGCTATGAAACATAACAACAACAACAATAATAATAATAATAAATTTAAGTAGGGAGCAGAAACATTGAGATAGAAAACCTATTGAATCAGTAACATTGAGTTAATTTAATTGAAGTGTAGCAGTTAAACTGAGGACGGGTTTTTGAATACCAAGCACAACAGGAAGTTCTTCACTCGGATGTAGTATTGTTGCTGAAAAATATCTTTGTCTTTCTAAGAATAACCTTAAACAACTATTCTCCCTGCTTATTATTTATTAATAATACTTGAGAAAATAGGTTTTTAAAGTGTATAGTGCAGATTACCACAACTCTCCATTCTGAGTTAAAGGCAATTATGTCATTAGACTGAAGAGTGAGATTCAAAGCCTCCATTTAACAACTTGCTATGGCTTCTCAGTCTGTGAATTTTTAAAATAACAAAACAATTGTCCTTCTACAAAATATGTGCATATGTTTATTCATTGGTTTAACCAGGGTAAAATAGAAGTAACTTATACAAGCAACCACTTAGAGTACCGTGATGGATATGGTTATGGACATTTTGAAAATAAAGTAGAGAGATCATAGAAATTAATTGAAAAGGAATTTGTATATCAAAAATCCAGAGTGTACTCTCTGGAAAGTGGAACGTATTGGCAGGATTCAGATGTGAGCTAAGTGGTTTTTAAGTGAGACTGTTAGCAGCCAAAAAAAAAAAAAAA
>VXBX01000576.1:50265-109625 GCA_013400415.1 Scytalopus superciliaris | reverse complement strand
TTTTTTTTTTTTTGGCAGGGATTAATTTAGGTAGATATCCACAATAATAACATATATCCCATATATCCAGATGAAAGTAGCTTGACAGCTGCATGCATGCTTGATAACGTTGCAGGGAAAAAGCAAGATATATCTGGTACTTTATAACAAATCAGAGCTTGTATTTCCTAGTTTTTTTTTTTTCTTTGTGTTTTAAGTTGAAACCTGTAACACTGGTATCCATGAAGTGTTTAGCTAAGAGTAAATTTTTCTCAGATTACCCATACTATCCCCTTCTGCATCTATGCATTTGACATTTGAAAACAAAGACTATAAACTCTCTTGAAAAGAAAATTAAAATAAACGTGTTTTCCTTTTTTTTGAGAATATTAAAAATACATCAAATATTCTAGTACCATCAAAGTTTATGACTGCTTTTTCCATGTTTCTTCATATAGTCTAACTAAAGTTCCTCTGTCTCCCTAGATCTTCTTCATGTCCTTATTTCTTGTTTCTAACTCCAAATCTATACTCCCTTTTAGTTCTTCTCTCATTTCTAATAGTGCCGTTTCAACTCTCAAACCAAACAAACTAAACTGCTAAATTCATCTATGATTCTTTGCTTGAATGACTTGTATGACTGCAAGCACTTTTCCTGTCCTTCAGTCTCCCTTGGACACCTTAGAAAGTGTCACAGTAGTTGAAACAGCTCTATTAGCAGAGTTGGAAAATGGGTATATTGCTGAAGTGTAATTGCAGAGGTGACTGCAGATAAATAGTTTTGTGGATCTGCTAACACATGTTAGATCAGATGGACAAGGTGCCCTTATTCGTTGGTGATGAATGATGCTGTTGTAGCCATTGACTTGCATGAGTTACCTAATCTCGCCAATGGTACGAAGTTGAGCTTTACAGAATGGGTACATTCTAAATCAGAATTTGGTTTGGTTCTCGTCATATAGTTTATTTATAAATCAGTGTAAAAAAGTTCCTTCATTGACTCTTTGGACAGATACTTAAAGCCATATCAGCTGACCCTGTAGGCAGCTGGCATTTGTCTGATTTAAACTGTTTTTAGATAATTGACTTTATAGAAGAGGAAATAATGATTATGGCAACTAAACCTAAAAAAATCAAAAAGTGCACCAATGGGAACAGAAAAGTAACAATAAAGAACGGTTTTCCACATATAAAACTGATATCAGAAAAGATTTTTTTAAAAAATATTATTTAGAAGTGGTATTAATTTTCTTTATTTCTTTCAGTGGACTTGATCTGGATTTTTAAGACTCAAGCAAAAAAATGTTGAAGTATTTGTTTATTCTTAGATATATGATTATCTGCATTAGAACTTTGCCTAGATTATCTGAAAATAACAATGAGATGCTTAAAGATATATTTAAATGTTTTATTGGCTCTGAGCCATGAATCTGTGGTCTTTTCTGAAATCAAAGCTTGCAGCAAGCAGTATCATCTTATACAAGGAAACCCTGATTTACACGAGGTCACTATATCTAAAAAAAAAGCCCTAAGAATAGTTGTAAAGGCGGAAAAAAAACATAAGATTATTAGGGGAAATATTATACAGTTAAACCTTTTTCGCTTAGAAAGTACTGAGTGGGAAAGTCTAGTTTTGAAGGTTTTGTGAAGGTTGCAGAGAAGATAAATGGGGAATTTCTAACTTTTTAAAGCTAAAATACAGTGACCAAAACTGATTCATAGTGGGTTCAATGACCAAAGGAAATACTTTTTCTCTGTAACACTAACTCCGAATGCATAGGCTCAGCCTATTATTAAACTAGAGTAAGATCATGAACTCAGTTACTGACATGCAGCTGTTTGCACTAGGTAGTTAATGGTTTTCTGCGACTTTAGTTTGCCCTGGGTGGGTCCCACAGACAATTCTTGCACACTGTTCAGAGAATTACCTTTTACATCAGCTGTCCCCCACATGCAGAGTGAAGGACAACAGTCTAGCTGGGGTATGAAGAGAATTATGGCTTTTGCACAAGACCTTCAGAGCCAGAGAAAGGACTCTGGACTATGTTATTTAGCAGAGTAAATACAGTCATGCGGTAACAATGACATGAGTAATTACTCTTTATGCTGGTTGTATTCCTTTTTAGCCTAACTTTGGGACTGTTGCATCAAATTCACTACAAGAACTAGAAGTTTGAGAATTACTGAAGATACTGTTCCTAAAAGATCATATAGATGATGATGATCTATGCAGTTTGATTCTAACTACCCTATACCAAATCAGGAGTCTGTGTTTTGAAACATTTTGTTTCTTCTCTTTGTCACATCATACCTGGGGGCAGGCAGTGAATAACCCTCTGTTTTTTGTTGTAGAGCACCACTGTACTGAGCTTCCTTATTGCATGGTCCAAACTTTACCTCAGACATTTTGAACCAAACTAACACAAGAATAGTTGCCTTAGTGTCATGGGGGACCACTTGTGTACCTAAGGCCAAGTCTTAATGTAGTAGGGATGTGACCAAGCTACTCATGAGACAAAGAGGGTGTAAGAAAAACCACAACACTTGTCTTCAAGTGTAAGTTTCTGACATTTTTTATTTAGCAGTTAGAACATATCCATAGAAACCAAATATTGCAGAGACAAGAAGTAAATATGTGTTCAAGGAGAAATTAGATAATTATAGTATGAGAAAAGCAATGGCTCAGACAGAACTTTTATTCTGGAATCCCCTAAACACGTATCTGTTGGAAGAGAGAAGATATTTCAGAGGAAAAGTCACTGCACTGCATGAAAATGTTCCAGATCCATTTTCCTGGCAAGTGTTTGAAACACTGACAGAGACCTCTGATCTGATCTAGTGATATTAGACATAAGAATCGTTGAGTATCAAATAACAACTCTATTTCTGATCTTTCTCTTTCAGAATTTCTCTTCCCCCCCACCCCATTTTTAAATGTGCAGAATTCATGTGAACTTTGTATTTTTTGAGGTTTGCATTGACTCATTCAAAAATTGTCAAATCAAATCACACTTCAATTCCTTTGAACACACCTTTTTTCTGCCAACTAAATATTAGAAGCAGATTCCATTGCCCTTTTTAGTGCCAAGAAATTTAGCAAAAATAATACTTAAACTATCAAGTATCCCATTCCTTCCATGATGCATTTAGACTAGTGACTACTGAAGATGTGTCATCCTTCAGCCGTTCAATTTAATTTTTTTATTTTTTTTTCCTTTCTCCATTATGTTGTAGCCATTCAGGACACATATTTGCTACTCTATAGCACAAGGTGCATTTATTCTGCTTTACACTTTGCACCTCATGCTCTAAGAATCACAATTTATTTCTCTTGAAAAGCATTTAATTTGCATGATTATTACAGACTATTACTGTGGTCTTTCATCATGTCACATGACACTCTGTATGGTACTGTGTGGAGAAAAGCTATCCTGTTTAGAAATACCAAGGATTCTTTTTGCATTAGCTCTAAAATGTTTGCAATACCGCAAATCTTAACCCAAGCAAGTCTTACTAAAAAGTAACATAAAAGCCTTCAGACTAGAAGCAGAATTCTACATTCCATTTGATTTAATGACAACACTGATTAGTGTGTTATGAGTTCAGCTCTGCACAGGCTCTACAGCTATATAAGCTGTCCCTCTTAAACCTGTAGCCTTGACTCAGTAATTTACGTTTGGTTTAGTGAGAATTTTTCAGTCAAAATGCTGTACTGACAGAAACAAGCAAGGAAGCAAATGAGCAAATCCCCGAAACCTTGACCTGTCACACAAGTTTTGAAAAGGAAATGAGATTTTAGAAGTTAGATGTGGAATGAGATTGGACAAGGTCTTAACAGAACAACTTGCTCAATATTTTTCAAACATGATAATGGATAAATATCTTGATATTCATATTTGAGAATAGATTTTTGCTGAACTTTATATTGAATTGGTTGGATTCTCTATCAAAGCCATAGAATCACAGGATGCTGGAGGTTGGCAGACATGTCTGGAGGTCATCTGGTCCAAGCCACCTGTTCAAACAGAGGCACCCAGAGCAGGTTGTCCAGGACTGTGTTCAGACAGCTTTTGAATATTTTCAAGCATGGAGACTCCACAGCCTCTTTGGGTTGACTGTACCAGTGCTCTGTCACCTTCATATTAAAAAACCTTTCATTACGTTCAGATGTAACCTCCTGTTTTTCAGGTTGTGCTCATTGCCTCTAGTCCTTGAGGCAACTTGTCCAGAACTCAACTCTGTCTTCTTTACAGCCTCACTTCAGATATTTATGAACGTTGGTGAGTTTCCTTCTGAGCCTTCTCTTCAGACTGAGCAGTCCCTTCTCTCAGTCTTTCCTCACATGACACAGACTCCAGTCCCTTAATCATCTTAGTGACATTTTGCTGGCCTCCCTTGAATAGTTCCAAATCTCTGACACTGGGAAGCTCAGAACTATATTTCTATATACTTTCTTTTCGTGTTTGAGTTTTGCCATGAACTCCACGTTCATCCACACAGGCCTCTTGATATTTTTGCCTGGCTTTCTGCTCATTGGAATAGTCAGGTCTTGAGCTTGGAGGAGATCCTTGAATACAAATTAGCTTTCTGGACCTCCTTTCCTCTCCAGGGTCAATGGTCCATGTTTGTTTCATAGTCATGATTATTTCATCCAATGTTTATTGCAATGTTTACTTCATCTACGTTTATTAACTATCAGATGGTCCATGTTTATTTCATGAACATGATCCTGTAAAAATATCTATCTTCCATAATTTTTGAAAATGCATTGTATTTTTAATAATATACTTTAATTACTTTTTTCTTGTTAACAGGTAACTAAGTACTAAAGAACTACTGACTATAAAAAATTTGTATTTTATTAAAACCTGCTCTTCTTTCTGTTATTCATACTGCATATATGATTTAAAGAGTAGCTCAGTGATTCATACAGAACCAATTAGTAGTTTAATACCACATGCAATTCAATAGAGAGACCTTAAATTTACACCGCTGTACGGGAGATCAGAATTTGGCTTTTGGTATTTGTCATAAAGAGCAAGTCAAATGGCAGCCTTACACCAACCTAATCTAAAGATAAAAAGCATTCATTCCAGTCCATGATTTCAATACTAAAGCAGTGCATGGGGAAAGGTCATCACAATTAGACGCATAATGTAAAACTGAAACTCTGAGCAAGTGTTTGTGCTTCTTCTCTATCTCAAGATTTATGTGATTGACTCTTAATTGGAGACCTAGGGTTTCATTTCACAGCTTGGGCAGACAGGCTATTAGATCTCAAATGAACAGGGAGAAAATAGCAATACTTTGTGTGCATGTAATAGAGAATTAAGATACTTTTCGACCTTCTGTGATGATTAATTAAAGGAAAAAAATGAGTTTAAAATGCAGAAATTCAATATATTTGGTATAAGAGCTGTGTATTAGTTTAGGATGGCAAACCGGACAAAACTAAGTCTTTGTTTTAACACATGTCCACATCACCACATATGGGCATTATGAGAATGGATGGATGAGGAACACTGACATTTCAGCAAACTGATGGCCCTTTCTTTCTGGCCTCTTTATTTTGGCTATAAAATTGACACCTAATATAAAACTCCATTGTGAATGTAAGCCTCTTTTGCTACCACTGAATGCAGAAATACAAACAATTGGTTAGTTATATTTGGTAATTACTGTAAGGCTGGATGATGGGAGTTCATTGATCTGTCAAAACTGTGAGACTGAGCACCTTCAAATACAGCTGCTTGTATCCTACCATCCAAAGCCCATCAATGTGAGTTATATTGCCTGCCAAACTGCTGGATATTGCAAATCTTCAAGGCCTTTCTGGATGGCTTGCATCTCTATCCATGTTGATGGGAAAAGAATCTCACTTTGCAGAGTGAATTTTACCTTTGCAACTATGTTGATTGCACTGTACAATAAAAGTATAGTGGATAAATAATGTCTTACCACATTGTGACATATTGTGACATCCTACAAGGTTTTTGGTCTCCTTTTTTTCTCTTTTCCTGAAAGAAAGTTGATTTCATTTGTAGGGAGCACAACTATGAGACATAATATGTACAATCTCAGAATGACTTTTCCCAACTTATGATAAAAGAAGAAAAATACCAGCAGCTACAGACTACATCTGTTGTAATGTAATGAGGCCCTCACAAATCAGACGGCCTGGGGCAAATGGCTTATTTTTCTTGCTTCTTTCATATGTAAGTAACTTCTTTCAGCTCAATAACTGAGCTTCTGGGCTTTTACTTTTTATGTCTTTCATTTGGTTTCTGAGGCTTCTATTTTCTTTTAGCATATTCCAAGGCCAATAAGATAACAGCTTCCAGAAACATAATGAGCAAACTTCTCAGCTTTGCATTTACTGAACTGCAGTTGGTGATGCTCAATAGAATATTAAACTGGGGAGTTATTATTCCACTATATCATCTCCACTCTTCAGATGAGACACACAGACACACACAAAAAAACCCCATATCGTTGTGGCAACTGAACTGTGGATGGATAAGCACAGTTAGACAGTGTGCAGCTGAAATCTAAATCCATCAATCAAATAAAATTAAAACCATAGTCAGCACCTTGTGTCATAATCTCTGTGAAGAGATAATCAAACCATTTGCTTCAGGTGGGAAGAAGGCAAGTGTGCTTAAACAATCTTGTGCTATTGATCCAGTGCAATTCTGAAAACAGCCCCTGCAGTGTAATCTCTACAGCTTGATAGATTGCATTAGTAGATACACTTAGAGCAGTGAGATTACCTTCCATATCATTTAAGTAATAGAAATAAAAAATAAAATGACAGCATTCTTTAAAGAAGGAAAATCTTGGACTGGAAAATACAAAAGTGTTATGTATGTGCCTTTCATCAGTGGAGTATTTGAGTGTAGCAAGCTCACATATTTGGGTAGAACCATGTTTTGCAGATGTGGGAACTGAGGCCCAAAGATCCCCATCGGGCTATGTAGCCTCTCAGGATGCCTGCATCAAAAATCTGAACTGACTTTCTCAAAAATCAGGACATTAAAAAAAATCATTTTTTCAATAATCCCTTATGAACAGGAACAAGGACCTTATAAAGTGTGATTGGGCTTTCTGGTAATTTTAAGACAATCTTAGCAAGGAAAAATCTAAACTATTTAATTTCATGTTTAAGTGAAAACATCAGTAAATTGAGCACACAAGAAATTCTGCAACCAGTGTACAGACATCTCTAGGTTAAAATATGAATTGCAAGTAGACTGGGAAAAATGATGCCACACACAGTTCTGCTGAGTTACCTTACTATATGAATAGTGTAATTTGACAGAGCTTGGGTAATTTTTTGTGGAGCTCTGCTGCTTTATGCAAGATGAACAATTGACTTTTCAACTTCACTGACTTTATATTTTATTTATTCATTGACTTATTTTATGTCACAAAGTTCATGGCATCACTGGACTTTCAAAGTTGAAACTCTAATAAAAGCTATTCACTTTCATATTCTGTGCATTTGCAGCCATGGAGAACAACATTTAAAGACTTTTTTCTTATTGCAGTTACTTTAGGTAGGCATTTATTGTGTATGGCAATATCTCAAAGGGACAAATCAGTACAATTTGATTTGGTCACTCATGACTGTAAGGAAAAGAACACTTGCAGTCAACTGTTTCTTTCAGTTTCATCAGTAAATGGACTTTAATTTTCATCTGAATAGAATTTGACTTCTCAAGTTTTCCGTATCACCTCTTTATTTCAGAGGCAACAGAGACTGAAGTTCAGATGACCTCCCTTTAAGTTTAGACCAGAGCTGTGATTATTTGACCTATTAGTAAACATTGAAATAGATGAAACTGAAAGGGAACTGAGACATTAAATAGTTTTTAAATGGCCCAGTAACCTTGGTAAAATTCTTGAGACTATTGTTATATTGTTTAAATCCCATATCCTTCCACCTTTTTACTTTTCCTTTCTAATGTTTGATTTTAAAGAGATGTAGAGGAAGGGGACTTTCAGTGCTTTCATTATGTGAGAAATTCATCATCACAGTTACATCACTGCAGACTTCCTCCCCATGACCCTGATCTGAGGCAGAACAGAATTTCTGTCTGACTCCAGAGCATGTACTAGACAAAAATAATCTTGAGTTGTGCAATCAACTCACATGACTAAAACAAAGAGGAGAAAAGCATTGGAAACATCAGCCATACTAGAAAAGGTACTCAGTGCAAGGGGAGGTGATGTGAAGAATTTGTGCAGAAAACCTGGGAGCTGGGCACAGAAGGTTGCCATCCAGCTGTCTGCAAGTTCTGTCCTCTGCAGACACGTGGCAGTTGCAGACCTTGGCGACACAGAAAACCCTAAAAGCAGCTGTGGGGAAGCAAGATCCTTTCTGATGCTTTTTTTTACCTGCCTGTTGCAGGCCTGCTGATACTAAGGAGCTGTTTAAATCCTCATTCTGTATTTCACAAGATTGGGCTTGAGAGGAACGTTTCCTTGCAATGGCCATATTGGAGACCAGCACTGATGATTTCTATTAATTTAAATATTTTTATGCTGCCATTTTACTTACTGTCCTTCTCTGCAGTTCCAAGCTTCTATTTTTGTCTCTTCAAATCCTTTTCTGCATTTATAAAGCCATATTTCTTCTTTTTAGTTGTTATATTAAGCAATTTCCTTTGTAAAACTATATTTGTCTTCTATGGCAGAACAGTTGAGGATGAACATATATGGTAAATCCAGAGGAGATTATGAGATCACATCCGCATGGGAAAAGCTAAGCTTTTCTCTTGGGTTTTGCTATCAGATAATAAAGTGAATTGAGAGATGAGTTTAGTCCTTGAAAATGCACCATTTGAAATGGGCAGAGTAAGAGTGTGCATGAAACATTCTGTGTGGGAGATTTCACAGTCCACTGATGATCCAGAGTGCTGTCCTTGCTCTCTACAAATATGCCAAAAGGTTTTGCATAGTAATAAAGGGTTTTTTTTCTGTCTTATGACAGAATTATTTTCTCTAGGCAGTGATCAATCATGTCTTGCATGTTCAGATCTTGAAATGTTCTCTCAAACATATTAGGCAGTATTACTATTAAACTTTTTTTTTTTTTCCCCCCTCTTTTCTCTTTCTTTTCCAATTTCAAATGGAATTATTTCAGCTTGTTCTGGACATCTTGTCAATACAGTTGTGTGGAAGGCCTGCTAAAAACTGTAGTATACCTCTGTAATTGAATCAGATCATTGAATCAGATCATTGTCAGTCTGCAAGGAGAAATTTCTGCCAGCTTTAGTGGTGAAAACTGCTTAAAATTACTTATATGACACGCCAACAGAAAATAATACTAATGAATTGCTTAAACTAACAACTAAATTTCTTGAAGGAGGAAGAAAAGGGTGATGTTTCTTTTCAGCTTTTCTAAGACTGGCTCTTAATATCTGTCATAATAGAGTGAACAGTGATAGACCATTTCATTCATTCCAGTTAACTTTTTTTTTTTTTTTTGTCTAGAGTATGTTTTAGCTGGCCTGTGGTATTCTATTACTGCTTTAACTAGAATAACCTTACGTAATGTGCTAGCCCTAGCAAAATACTGATTTGCATAAAAATAGCCTTACCTTGATTTGATGAATGCAAGGTTATATAAGTTGTTAAATGCAGGACAATTATTCTATCACAGGATCATCAGTGGCCACATGTGCTTCACATAAGTGAATGGCAAGATATAAAGTCACTGTTTAAGAAAAAGTCTCTAATGAGCTCTTAAAATTTTAATACCTGAACTGAAAATGTGCACTGCACACATATCAGCTAAGGACAAAACTGTTAAACTAGGTACCAAAGAAGTCTTTAAAAGAAAAGGAAAGTGAAACCATGTAAAATAATAGGTTAATTCCCTGAAAAATTTCAATACATAACTGCAAAGGGGGAGAAAGAAGTTGCCCTCCCCTCAAAGTTCTGCTGTTGCAACAGGCCAGTGTGAATGGTAACTTGGCTACACAATCTCCCAAGGAGGTTCTTCATTTAATAGAGAGGAAGGGAGAAGGTATCCATGAAAAATCCGAGGAAGCACAAAAGATGTGATGATTCAACAAAACTAAACTTGCAGTTTTGCCTGTTTACAATAGGGCTCTGTTCTTTATTTAATCACAGTCTGTGCAGCAAGCAAGCATATGGGCTGGGGGCGAGGGGGGGCATCACTTGGCATCTACTGACTAATTTGATATATAGCACATTTTTTCTATCTTCCCAATGAGTATGATGTTGAAAATTATTTGAAAACTAATGAGGGGAAAAGACCTTTTTTTTTTTTTTTTCTTGCAAAGCATGCAGTTCACTACACCTGACCAGGGAGAAGGAAAGTATGAAATTGGTAATCAGAAAAGAGTATTACTCATCAATTACATTTACTGCTGGAATGCACTAATGTTACAGGAAAAAAGCAAGAGAAAATGCTTGGAAAATGACAAAATTTTCTAAGCACATTTCTGATTCATACTGACCAGTGACACTGCACTTAGAGCAGCTTCAGGTTGTGGAAATTGCCTGACCATTTTGTCAATCTACAGAAAGTCTAGTTTGGAATCAAATTAGAGGTTAAATTTTGTAAAGGATACAAATTTAATAAATACAAACATTTTAAATTTAAAATTTTGTGCCCATTTATTTTCAAAATTCCAATTTTCCATTCATTTCCCACAGTTGATAGTGTTGTTTCATTATTTTTAAATAGTGACTTCTTTCTAGTTCACTATTAGCAAAAAAAACTCTTGAAGTCTTAGATGAGGTCAAGACAAGTTTGTAACAACACGTAGTCATGACACTGAAAGTGCAATTTAATCTGGTGAAATTTGTTCATTATATGTACAATAACCTTGAAATTGTGATGTTCAAAATACATGTAGAAAATATGAGTAAAGGGCTATTATTTCAAGCTCAAAATCTGTGTTCTTTTTAATATTTTGTTCTATACATAAGTATTTTCATAAAATGCTATTTGATCTGTGGTATATATGTATCATAGAAATTAGTGACAAAAATGTATTAGAATCAACTACTCTGTTCATGTACTAACATACTTTAAAAATAGAACTATTTCTATTATTCTGTGTATCTTGGATTAAAAAGAAAAAAGCAATACAATGAAGGAAAAGCATCATGTCCCACATATTTAAGTTAACAGTAATTCAAAGCTCATCAAAGGGAAGGCATTAATGCTAGCCCACCTATATGATATGCTATGACAAGTACAACTTCTAGTGTCCACACATAATCCCTCCACTCTTGTCAATACACTACATTTCCTAAGGAGAAGGATTCCATACGGTTTTGTCATTAAGTTGTTGATCTGATCTTCAGTTCACAGCTTCTTTCATAAGCCCTTTATATTATTCCTTGTTAAATGTTTTAGAGCCACCCTAAATAATACCTTTCTTGCCCAAAATTTTAAAGATACAAAAATGATTGTTACATGCACCCGCATCTATTGGCTGAAATAACCAACAAAAGAATATATGGAGCTCTTGTTATTAATTCTGACTGCAATTTTTTGTGAGCTTTGGCCATTTTAATAAAAGTGAAAGCGCAAACAGTGCATCTGCCAGAGAATTTTGTGAGTGGCAACACATGTCAAAGAGGAGACAAGTGTGGAAGAAATCTTAGCAGTCCAGAATTACATTTTTACATAATCATCTCACTTTGTTAAGTTAATGTCTTAAGTCTGAATGACAGTTCTTGAAATTTTCTTCCCTTTTATTGCTGAATGCTGCTTTTTTTTTTTTTTTAATGTGCCATAAGTATCTAGATTTCCAGCTCCAATTATTTAATTACTAGGTCTATTATATGACAGATATAATTTTGTGGAAATAGATTGCATTTAATTATTCAGGCAATGTCTACTCATTATACTGTTCTTGAAAATGCTGATAGAAATTTCTTACTAATTTGTAACAGTGTGCTTTAGAAAATCAGCCTGTTAAGTTCTACAGTACTGTGCCCATGAGGTCTTTTAAATTCAGGGGCATTGTGTTGTGTCACTTGCCCCTGAAGTGACGTGTAAACTTTTAGGCAGGAACCAAGGCCTTTTACATCTACTGAACATGGAGGAGGCACTCAGTTGATCAAGACTAAAGAGGAAAACAAACGAACAGACACTGTATCTGACTGTAACTAGATTCAGTGCCCAGATGTCCTGAAAACAGTTCTCAAAAGGTTTTTTGTCAGAGGACAGTGAAAAGAAGAACCCACCATGGCACCACTGAAGGTACTTCTCACTGAAATCCGTTACGCAATGGTCAATATATAGCAAATCAGGACAGGACTGATACTTTCCACCTTCTCCCCACCTTATTTAGGCACAGAAGCAGACAGGATGGAGTCTTGCAAAGCTTGCTCACTATGCCTAGAAGAAACTACAGGACCCATGTACAGTGTGAGTATGGTGAAGAGCGGACTCCATGTGATGAACTGCAGGTTTACCTCCCTGCAGTCAAAGACATCTCTTTCTCTGCAGTTTTGGGCAGATCTTTTGAGGCAGGTTATCCAAAGCAAGTAATCTACTAAGTGCTGTAATGCTGGCAAGCTTTAGCAAAACAAAGCACAGAGACATTATTTTTGTTAAAATGTCAGTTCAAGTAGAAAAATTGGGAAGCTTTCAAGCATAGCAGCTACTCACAAGGAATGTGGTCTCCATTTGCATCTTCATTTTATTTCTGAAATGCTTGTGCATTGTATAATTCCACCCAAACTCATGGCAGTCACCTTTAATAGGACAAAAGACCTTAAGAAAAACAGAGATTGCAAGAATTGCTTTCAGTGTCTGAGAATGAAAACAAAAATATGTTTGGCAACATGCCAGAATTGTTTGTTCCCCCCAAGTGGAACTGGAGATAAGCCAAAAAATGTGGCAGCTTTGCTCTGAATACAAATATTATCACACAGCTCTCACCATAACTTTGCAAAAGATGAAGCCATACCCATGGGAGTGAAGAGATCAACCAATGGCACAAATGCCATGATTTTCTCCATTTTCCATAGCAAAAGCAGTAAGCAGAAACTACTGTTTTGACTGCATGGGTTTTAAAAACAAAGCCAAAATCTCTGTCACTGGGATTGCATCTCAACTATTTCTTACTACATCCCTGTCCGGCAACATGTCCATCTTCCCCAGCTTTGACAAGTGCAGTTTGGCCAACTTATGAGTGCTGAGCATTTCAACTGATCACATCTTCAGTTCTCATTTTTGGCTTGACACTTTAAAACTGTATTAAGTGATCTTCTAGTTCATAGTCTGTGTGCTCAGCAGGTTTCAGGATGGACTATCAGAACTAAATCTTGATAAAACTGTTACTGCAAATCCTCAGAAGAACAAATAATACTTTTTCCAGCTGTTTTTTTATATTCATGCATTCTGATAGCAGCTACTCACTTCATCACAGTTCAAGGTGCTGTTTCTAAAGGAATAAGTAGAAGCTGAACCTAAACAAGTGAAGGCAGAATTGCTACAAATTGCCTTAGTCTCAAATTGAATCACATTTATCTATCATTTATGTGACACAGTCAGGTGGCCCCATTTCCTAGCCCTGCAATCAGAAAATTATTGACCAGCAACAAAGTAAGTTTCATTTAATATTACTGAAATGAACAACCTCTGCAGGAAAAGAGTGGTTGGGTGTAGTTTTTTATGTGTTTTTTTTTTTTTAATAAATTTCAGATTATTCACTGAAGTAAGAATACTGAATATAAAGATGATCTGGTTAGACATGCAGGTGTCAAATAACCTGTGAGAATTAACTATTATTTAGCTTTTCAATTTTATTTTTTTTTTCGGTATTGAGTAATGTAATGAATTTATGTTTTGGTTTACAGTATCAGTAGCTCTTTAGAGACTTCAGTACCTAGGGTTCTTTTCTTCCATTGACAATGTGTGCCCACAGTACTGGTTTGCTGCTTTTCCCTCCTCTATAGAAAAGCACCTCTTGGAGATTCTCCCAGTTTCAATTTATTTCTTTGATCATTTATTTTAAAACTCATGAGAAAGTAATTCCCAGACACATGGATTTTATATGGTCAAAGGTAGGTGAGATGAGTCCTATGATGGCTCTATTTCCCATTCATGAAACGAAAAACTTTCTCCACTTTTTCTTTCTGTTTTTTCTCTAAAATTTCCACCAACAAATAAGATGCAGTCCCTGAACTATAGTGGTATTTAGTGTAATAGGACACAACTTCAATTTGTGTTTTTCACACTATGCATCAATTAGAAAAAAGTATTTCAGGGAAGCAATAATATAAACAAAACCAAATAAAGTTAACAAAAATGAATGTTAAGGTTTAAGACAGTAATTTTTAAGTATCACTGATCTATGCATACTGCAATGTGCTTTCCTTGGTGCAGAAATCTGACACAAATTTTAACATGGAGATACTGCAGGTTGTTATTCCCTTCTATGTTGTAAGTTAATTCTATTGTGATCTACTAGTTTCCTAGGAAACAGATTTAGGAAGAAAGTATTGGTGATTGCGTACAGTCTGATTTGGATTATTGATGTTAGGATGTTTTTTTTTAACATTTTCAGAGGCTGAAACTACATTTGTATTGCTAAATGTCAAAGAATTTGCAAATTCTTCTAGGCTTTCATATTATGCATATCATACTATACTACAATTGACAAGACATAATAAGAGAATAAGACTTTTTAAAGATTCCAAAAAAACTGTACAACCATGTGCAGCTCATTGAGCAGCTCATTAACAAGTCTGACAATGACACTGATTTATTCTTCCATGAATATTCATGATATCACAATCTTTCTTACAGCTTTGGCTGATCTATTAATAAAAAACAGGGATTCCTATTATAAAAACTCAGGTGACAAAAGATGTCTTGTATCTGTGTCACATTAAATTCTGGTGATTTCAGCACATTTATTTAGACCACAATGAATAAGATCATCTCAAACAAATTCACACATTATCTTGACCAATGTGGCTTAATATAGAGCTCATTCCCACTTTACATGATTCAGAGAAACTAAAATTCTTATGCTATCACAGGTTATTCTGACAGTTAATAAGATGTTGAACATGAAAATTCCATGGGAGAAGTGCACATCTTTTAGATATTAAAGAGTACATGTATTACACCTGTTGCTGCTTTTAAAAATCTAAACCCATATATTAATTCATGAAAGTTTTGCAGTCAAACAAATAGAAGATATAATAACATTAGGAAAAGTAAAATATTATATCCTATACATTTCAAGTAAGGTTTTGAGTACTTAATAATTACTTGGGTCACAAAAACCATTTTCTTTATAAAATTTCTTTACTCTGCTTGGCTCTCTACTTTCATGAGCTATATGCAACCCACATGGTTAATGTGTCTGTAATGCATTAAGACACCAGGCTAAGTAGCACAGTTGCCATAATTTAAATTCAGTAAATTCCTAAAATAGCTTCCTAAAAATGCTAGTGAAACAAAGCAGAAAGGCCAAAAAAGTATTGCCATATGTTGAAAAACCTGTACATAGCTTTTATTTACTTTGTCACTTGCCAACCATATGACTGTGCAAAATGTATGGTAATAAAATTATATAATTCATAACTCATTATCACTATTTGGAATTTCAAATAATACAAGAAATTTGTGACTGGGAACGTCACCCCAAATATATTGAAAATTTGCTGCTTTTTCTCTTTTTTATCACTTATCTTGAAATTTGGGAGATTGCACACAGCTCGAATGGCCACTGTTATATTTTTATCTCCATTTTTCTCCTCAGTATCAGTTTTTCATAAATTTAACTAAGCAGTTTTGAATAAAAATTTCCAAGTATAGTGTATATATTATATTCTTTCATTTTCTTAAAGCGTTTTAAGATATTTGTAAGGTTTTTGAACTTCAGTGATAAAATGTTTGGACTTACTGAAAACTATAAATTTAGGGACCAAACATTTATTTTGGTCTGTAAATCTCTGCAGAGCACTTTTTTTTCTTAGAAAAGAAACTTACAGAGATTTAATGAAACAAAATACAATCTTTTGTATACTTTTGTTAAGAAATGAAAATAAAGAGTGCTTATTTTACTTTTATATTTTTGTTTTAATGTAAAAATAATTTCCAAGGTTTAGTTCTATTATACCTTTGGTTATACTCTGGATTTATCCTTAGAAATCCACAGTACAGGACTGTGAATCATCTTCCATTGTAATATATAATGGATAAATTTCATTCACAAAAAATAACTGATGTTTCTTCCATAATAAACTGTTACAGCTATTTCACCTTTCATGCTTCCAATTCCCTTAAAAGCACCAAGAAAATTAAATGCAAAGAAAGTACAAATACAAGTAGTGTGAATGCAAGATTAAGAGGTGGAATGTAAAGCATATAAAGGCCAGGAAATAAATTACTGTTCTTTTTAGTACAGCTGTAGCTTGATGTTATTTCATATACACTTAATTTTAGATATAAACTTTGATGGTTTTCAATTTATTTGATATCACCACCATACGTACATAGGACAAGGAACACACCTGAGAATTTTATTTTTTTCACTTTTATTTTCTGTCTTTAAAAGTGCAATCCTTTTACACTTACCACTGGACATATATGCTGTGCATGTGAACCACACCCTCTAGGAAAATCATCTCTATGGGGTTTGGTTGAGTTTTTGAGTTAAAAGGAAATCAGAGTTTTGGATCAGAGTACGCTGTTTATGACTTTTATGGAAAGGGCCAGAGCTCCTCCTAAAAGCTTGGCTCCAACATTCCATGGGCAGCAGGGCTGGGCAAGGCATGCCTTGTTCCAGCCACTCCACTTTTGCCTCCCCAGCACAAGGATGGACACACAGTCATGGATACCATCTGGTGTCTTATTGAGATGTCTCAAGTTGCAGTTTTGCCTGACCAGCTAACTCTGGCAAAAACTTTGTTCACTGTAGTTTCATCCCAGAGAATCTTCTCCTATAACCAAAACCACTAAAAGAGCAGCAAGGTTGTGTCTAGTGGCATTAAGAAAAACATTTATTTTTCCAAGGACTTAATTCCATCCATCAGATAATTATAGAATTATTCCCATTTTTCAATCTGAAATTTCTTTTAAGTGAAAGACAGCACGTCATTTTCACTTTTCCATTCATCTCCCTCTGCCATTCTCTTCTCCCTACCCCTTCCCCTCTTAATTCATACAGAGAAATGGATTTAGAACTAAAGGTCAAAAGGGTAAGTACTGGATATATCAGAATTAAATTTAGCTGCTACTGTCTTTCCCGTGCAGAGGAGAATAATGTTATTGTACATTAAATTATGCTGTTGACTTTTGGGTTTGTTTTATAATAGTTTATCTTTTAAAGAAAAAATCAAATAAGATGATGATTTAGCACATGTAAACATGTATTTTAGACAATAATTAAAATATGCCCTTTAATATAATGATCTGCATATCAGAGGACATTTTTTATTCTCTACTTTTTATTACTAGCAAAATCAATTATTCAGAAAAATAACATTAATTACAATTAGAAATATCAGACTTGAAGATTTAGTTAATTAATGCAGGCTTCCACAAATGTAATAATGGACTGAATTGCATGTATTCCATAGTTACTCTTTTTAACAAAACTCCAATCTGGTTTTCTTTTAACAATATCTTTAACAATCTAAGAAAGACTGCAGACTAGAACATTACACCCTGTAAGATAAGGAAGTTATTTGTTCAGTTGTGTGAGTGGAAAATAATCCAACATATGAATTGACTGCACTGTTTCTGTGAGTCACCTTTACAAAGGGGATTGCTACTAAAAAAATTTTTTCTTCTTTCTATAGGTAACAGACAATGGAAAGAAATCAACAGTTACAGCTACTGAAAATCAGCTCACACTGAAATACACCACCTCTTCTAATGTCTTCAGAAAAGACACTTTTTTTCCCACTTACAGTTCTGGGAAGAAGATAGTCTCTGATCTCATCTGCACCTTACATTGGACCTTTAAGAGCAGTACTGAAGAGTGACATTAAGTGCTGTGAAATTCATAAACTTGATGTAACTTTCTGAAAGACCTTTAGGTATAGACAGGTTTTTTGCTACATTGTAGAACATTAGGAGGCTTATTTGGTTAGCAGTGAGGAAAAAAAATAGCCATTTTATAAAATCTCTGGACTTTCAGTAAAATTATTAGAAAAACTTTTTTTATTATTTTAATTTAAATTTCCTTATTTTTAGGAATGGGAAGAAAAATCTCTCCAACCTGTTTTTCTTCCTCTTTACTTCCTGACCTAACAACCGCTGTTAAAATGAAAAGCGAGATGAGTGAATGTATCTAATTACTACCAAAAACATGAGAAATGACACAAACACTTTCTATTACCCTCTTTGGGAGATATAAGAAATGTAGATGTAATGTCTTTCTGTGAATACTAAAAGGCCAAAGCCTTCCAGACTTGCTGGTACCACCTCTAGGTACCTTTACTTCCTTGAGAAAACTCTTCCTCTCACAGAAAATAACTGTTCTAGAACAATCTTTTATTGTTCTTGGCTAATTAAAACTGTCTTGAGTATTAGCATTTTGTTCTTGTCTGCTTTTACCATTCCTTAGTAAAGTGTTCTGCATTTCACTTACGGTAGGATTCCTTTGGGTATTTAAAATAAATTAAAAGTTCAAGAGTTGACTGTGTTACTCTCCTACTCTCCTCTGCGTATGTTTCTAAAATGTTTTTGACAAATTACCAACATGATTAGTCTTGCATTCTGCTGTAGAATTTTCATCAAGTACTCAATTATTTTTTTTCATCACATTTAGAAGGATTTGAGAGTACAATCCATATGAACAATCCAAAATAGACATCTAGCTCTGCTTCCTGTCAGAAAGCAGTGTGATATTCACTTTCAGTATTATCTTTGTATATAATAATATTTGGGTTTGGTGATCTACATCTGTAAAGATTTTCAAGACCCATCTGTATCAATTGCTAAGTAACTTCATTTGAATTCTCATTGACCCAGTTTTGAGCACCTCCTGGAGTCGCTGTCACCCCAATGACTCTGTGATGCTGTGATCTCCTGAGTGAGAGCAGGACACTGCAACATCTCTCCGTGTAGTCTTTCCTAAATAAGCATAATTCCATACTCTTCTATGCTTTGAGTGACTTTCAAAAAAACTAATCCTCACATTTTGAAGATTTGTAAAGATCAATGCTAACCTTCTTCTCCTTGTTTTACTAGGAGACTTTCATATTGTCTGTCCCTCCTTTGTTCCAAACGCAGGAAAAATAAGTGAATACCTCTTTTTAATTTTCCATTTCTTCATTCACTCTGATAGACTGTCTGTCAAATTAATTTAATTTGTCTGCTCATTAATTTGAGATGTTTCCTATCTTGCATTTCCTTAAATTCTTTTAACAGAAATTATAAAAAAATTTTGCACGTATGCCCAACCAAACCAACTACTATAATACGTTATCTCAGCTTCCAGTAGCAAGCTACAAATTTGTTGAATGTTTTTTGAAACCACTGTCTGAAAGAATAGGTAAATAAATACTAGGTATCATAAGAATCATGAAGATATTACGCAGTGAGACTGAAAAATATCCAACATAAATCAACTGATAACAATATTAAATACCACTTCAAGCTTTAGAAACAATCTAAGACAAAGTTTTTCTTAGAAATCTATCATTCAAAGTTTAATTAGGTCTTGTTATTCTTAAATTTATCTAACATTATGACCCCTTGGGGAAATATGTGTGGTTTCATATCACGGTAAGGAATTATAACAAATATCTCAAAAAAACATATTAGAAAACCTGTCTTTCCCAAATCTATCTAATTTGTGTAGAACAAAAATCTGCAGATATTTAATTCTTGGAAAATTATTACAATCTTCTTCAGTACTGTTGCTCTCATCATGAAAGGATTTTTCTACAGGAAGAATGATGTACAGGTTATTACGATACAGTTAATGAAGTTTCCTCTTTCTGCTATTGAAATATTAAAGTCCAGGACAGGATAATTTTAACTGCAATTACTTTTTGTTTAAATAATGGGGTTTTTTTTCCTCATGAAACCACTGTAGGTCCCAGGTCCCTTCTTGCTCCCCTCCTATAGACTGGTGAGCCAACACCTGTGCTTTACTGAAATCTACATGAAAAGGCAGCCTTATGTTGCTTCACTGCTGTTGCTGTTTTTCTGGTTTTTTCTCTACTTGCTTTAATTCTTTTACACAAATGAGCACAAATGTTGAAACAGCACTCCATATACCTGTAGTTGTACTTGGATACTGGGAACAAAAGTGCTTTTTCAGTGAAATATTGAGCTTGCTGTTGCTCTTGTGTATTAGAAATAAAATTCAGATGAACTGGAAGTAAATTATTTCATATTATTTTCATGCTTGTGAAAATATTGTTTTTCCTCCTTTTCTATCTCTTTGTTATTCTTAATTTTCTGCTTTATTAATGCTTAAATTCAATGAAATTTGAGAGCATCATCCTTATTTAGAATGCAGCCATGTATACCACCAAAAGAAGAAATTTGATGACAAAAATAAAGGTGACTGAAGTGGGAGATCTTATAGTTGTTCTAATCAACTGGTTGCATTTATTTTCTCTGTTGGGTGGTGACACTCTGCTAGATCATTTTCTTCCCAACTTTTCATATTCTAAGCATTACTCTTTCTTTCTGCTTTCTAGTGCACTTAACCTTGTAGAATCATTTCTAGAGCTTTAAGGCTCCATCTTATTGCACATGATTGCTGAATTTGGGACATTGGGCTCAAATAAGGGAACAAACAACCCTTCTTTTTGTTTTGTTTTGGTTCTTTCGTTTTAATTTGGAGGAGAAGACTCTCAAGCATTTTTCATGGACATTCTTCTTCCCAGAGTTTGCAGCTGGGCAGAAAGTAGAATGAGGAGATGAGTTCTATGAAGTAGAGAGATTTCTTGCATCTACTACAGTCCAGTATTAAAGCTGAGGAAAACTCAGGCCAGATCAAAAGCAGATCCCTGTTGCTCTGCTGGAAACACTGACTCCCTGACCAGCCCCACACTGTCACTTGTCCCAGTTCCTCATCAGTTCTACCTCCATATCAGAGACATAGCAAAAACTTACCACTATTAGTATCCAGTTCTATGTGTATCACATATCCTTCTATTCACTTCAGCTTCTCTTGACTATAGCTTGTGTCTTTAATTTTTTTGTATTTGTTTGTCAGGGATTTGCTCCTTCACGTCACTATCTACATTCTAGAGGGAAAAGAATTATAGTAGCCAGGAGCACAGTTACTTTGAGACTCAGCCAGGACACTCCCTGGTGTATCATTAATATTTTACCAAAGGGCTTCTCCTCTGACCAAGCAGCACCTTGTTCCTGCATATGCTCAGGTCATTCAGCTGTAGCCAGCATTTAATTGCAGAGAATTCTTAATGTGTTGCTAACAGAGAAAGCTTTAAATATCAGTTCAGTTTAAAGAGGTAAGTTAGCGTTCTTAAATCGTGACAAGGAGACAAGATGATTCATCAGACAGAAGGGCACATTTTTTCCTACCTTGTTGTTTGCCCTTCTAATAAGAGCAAGCAGAGGTAGAAAATGCCTTAAAACATTTGGGGTTTGGTTTTTTTCCTATGGTTAAATAAGACCCACATTGAAAATGGCTCCAAGTACTGTAACATTGTGAGTGATTCATCTCAGAGGAATTATTGGAGAAAGAAAGTGTCCTTCTTTGTGAAGTGGACTGCGTTCATTGAGTGTTTTTCATTTGGTGCTTTTCCCATATTGTTATTTATTAGCATTTCAAAGACACTCATAATAATAACTCAAAATCCATAATACTGTCATAAATATAAAACAGAAAAGTTAAAGTTACCCTCTCACTTTTTGTTATACACTTTGTTGCCATAAATCTTTGATATTTCTTCCAAAAATAGGAAGAATACCCCATTATATTTCTCGGAAGCAGAAAAAGGCTGTTTTGCTACAACTATGTCTGTGATTTTCTCCATGTCACTCTTCCTACTGTCTCAATTAGGAGAAAGCCTTTGCTCCATTGGAAGCTCTAAATTCAGTTTGGATACTCATTAAAGGTTTTTTGCTCTCAGGCGGAAAATTATTTGGTGGCTGAATTGTTTAGTTGTAGTACATTGCTGCAAGCTGATTCTGCATGTTTCTAGTTGTTCCTATTGACATTATTTTCCAACAGGTTCACAGTTCATTTGCACTTGTTGCCTCGGAGATTTTCTTTTCTTGAACAGGTATGTAAAAATACAGAAAATGAATTAAACCCAGTTCTCTACTGTATTTATAGGCATGGAGCCTTTTTTTCTCTGACAGCTCATGCGTTCTGGTTCCTATGTCTACCCTGAAGTTTGTGCTTCTCTACACATGAGAAATGTGATGCATGCTTTGTATTTGGGTTTTTGGTGGGTTTTGTAGGTCATTTGTCTTTGGTTGGTTTGGGGTTTTTTTGGGTTTTTGTTTGTTTGTTTTTTGGTTTTTTTTACAGTATGTTAATGTTATTTGTGTTTCAGATCTGCCCTATACCTTCGCTAGTCTCTTGAGACACAGCACAAGAATGAATTACTCTGAACTGCTTTTCTGTCTCCTGACAGGTCTGCTTGAAAAGCAGCTTGCCTGAAGCTGAATTCATCGCTATTCCACTTATCTCCAAGTCAGCAAGGGACAGTTTTACAAATTTCTAACATAAGGCATGAAATGGAATTCAACAGCAACACTGATTTTCTTCTTTGTATTTGGCCTGGCCAAGTGAATGGAAGCTGACAGATTTCAAACACAGAGAGTGCATTTTGGGGTCTTTTCTTGAAATGTTAACTTCATTAAAATCAGTCACCCTGTGAAACAAACAGTAATCTCATGGACAATCACCTCTCCCTGATTCATTTATCTTTCCTTGTATAGGCTTCAAAATACAACCTCGGGGTGAAACACTATGAAAGTTGATTGTATTTACTGATATGTGTGAGACATATTAGTCTTTCTTTTTTTGACCATTATGTGTCTAATATACTACTGATAATAAAAATTATTTAAATGAATATGCAATTAGCTTATGACCACTAAAAGGTGTTCCGTTTTCCCAAGGCAGAGCACATCCCTGAACATTTCAGTGCACAGGGATAGTATCACATACAATTTCCTAATTAAAACATTATTGGTAGTAATTGGCTTCCACTCATGGTTTGGGTTCCATGAATATACCTGTGTGAACAGAAGCCAAGTTTTTAAAGGATATAGCTATATTAGTAAACCACATGGGACCAGGGTCTCAATAGCACAATCATCTGCATAACCATATGGCCAGAATAGTCCCTACTGTTGTTTGTCTGCTGCCCCAAACTATGAGCAAGGGCCAAGTACTTGTGCTAAGCACCTTGACACCAGAGGACAATTCCCTTGCAGTAGTTTGAGTATGGTCACTCCTGATCATTGAGAAATTTGGTTTAATTTTTCACAAGCAAATGCAAATGTTGGAGTGCAGCAGTGTTATGCACTCTGTTTTCCTCTATTACCAGCTAATCTCAGGGTAGGAGATTTCACTGCAGTTAAAGTTCACACTGTTAGAATTGAACACTCTCTTGGTCAAATACCCCAGGAAATAAATGAAATTGTTGTTAAGCAGTCAATAGTCAATGCTCACACAGCTTGAAAGTGAACTACAAGAATTGAAACTTGCTTTGTAATAAGTACATTAGAGATAACGTGTCTCTTCCTCTTGGGTAAATTCTTCTAAAATAAACAAGATGCATATTTCACATGCAGTAGCTTTAAAGAGTCATGGAAAGGCAGAGACAGCAAATGAAACAAGAGGGGGAAAATGGAAAATTGTCTAAAGGTAGACGAAAAAAAGACTCATGTCAAAGTAATTTCCTCTTCTCAAATAATGAACACAATGACAAAAACTAACGTGTTTCATATCATAGAATTGGAGAATGGTTTGAGTTGGAAGGCGCTTAAACTCCAAACTTCTGCCATGGACACCTTCCACTAAATCAAGTTGTTCAAAGCCCCATCCAACTTGGCCTTGGACACTTCCAGGGGCTGGGCATCCACAGCTTCTCTGGGTAATCTGTTGCAGTGTCTCAGCACTCTCAGTATCTTTTGTGAATCGGTATCTGTCATAGTTCCTAGATGGCATGGCTTACAGTAATGCTACTAGGGTGATTAAGAAAGAGAATTGGTGAACATCACCAGGCAAAATGAAAGAGAAATGTTTTATAGAGCTATAGCTGTTGGGAGAGGATTTGACTGTCTTCTTTTGTAAACATTCTTGGGCTTAATACAAGGCACAGCTATTCTGGTAACAAAGAAGGAAAGGTGCATAGCAGCACATTTCTTTCACTTAAAGTAGTCAAGAGCTGCTAATAAGAGGGACTACAGTCCCATTACTGTTCTCCACGAAGTCTCACTCCTGTTAAGGATACAAAACCACCAAGAATGAAACCCCAATAAAATCCTGGGAGTGGTGTGGAGAGGCCGGGAGAATTATCTGTGTATATCTACATGCTTCATCTTAAACTAACTTCTGAAACTATTCATAGAGTGTGTTAGCCATGACTACTTCCTGCCTTCTACTTCCTTCTATGCCATGTTGTAGCTAAGTAGCTAGTTTGCTGAATGCATTTGCTGGTAACCATACAAGCCATTATCTCAGTTCTTTAGAAAAAAGATGGAGGAAAGTTAAGCAACTTGGCGGTTTATTGTTTGCTTTTGTTTTGCCTTTTTTTTTGTTTTGTTTTGTTTTGGCTTTTTTTTTTTTTGGGGGGGGGCGGTTTGGGTTTTTTTGCCTTACTTATTTTTCATTCTCCTCTTGAGATGGAGAATTATGCTTTGCTGCACACTATTAAACTTGGAAAAATAATTGTTCTATACAAGGAGGGAATATGTAACTCCTTAACACACAGCTTTTCAGCCCACAATGTCTTACTCAGCTGAGTTACTTCAATTTAGTCCAAAAAGCCATTTGTTCCTCCTGCCACTGGTTGTATTGCANTTTTTTAATTATTTTTTTATTTAATACATCAGTATACCAATTGAAACTTAATGGAAGTTATCAACAAAAACAGTGCTTGGTCACAAAGGTCTGGATCTGCAACATGCCCTTGTATTGACTACATCACCAGATCCAGAGCTGTGTAATCAACAACCAAATGGGTTTGTGTGAATCCTGGTGTCTGTATCTATTGACAAAGATTAATATTGACATCTACAGAAAAAAAATATTTCTCAATTAATGTGAGTACTTCTCTCCCATAAATTTCCCTTAGCTTTTCTTAAAATTTGAAGTCTGCTTAAATTCTGAAAAATAAAGTGATTTTATGGAAATACTTCTGAAAAAATATTGATAATATTTTCTTACCTTTTATGCTTTACAATTTGAGCAGGTTCTGTCCAATCTACACTTTATTCTAAGTAATAATGTTGCATTGTTATGCAAATATCACTTCTTTTTTATTTCTAAATATGTGAATAGTTTAGACTCAGTATACATTGCTACCTCTTGCAGTCAGTTTTCTGGAAGGATAGTAATGTAATTATGGCTTCTTTGTTTGGTTCTTGCTCAAGACAATTAAAATGTCTTGATTTAGGAAGGGATGTGGAGGTAAGCAATAATCAAGGTTGAATGTTGGCATCTGTGTTAAACATCTATAAATACATTGCTAAAGTAAATTTCACTTTATTAACTTGTTTTTAAAAAGCAAATCATGCAGTCTTAAATGCAGTTGTTTTGAAAGCAGAACAAGTCTACACTGGGTTAATCTCATGACAGAGTTTATCTTGCATATCTCAATGACATGTGATCCAGACTGTCTTTGAAAATTCCTTCTTCTTGCACCAAATGCCAGAAAGGCATGTGGCTAAGCAACCATGAATTCCACTTTTCTTCCTAGAGATTTTGCATACAAAACAATACAGTTTCAGTTCAAATTTAGCATTAAAAAAATCTCTTTCTGTTAATCTTATGTCCCATTTCTAGATTGTGCAATGCAAATAAGCTGTGCCAAACAGACTGTGTGACTGAGAATTCCAGTTCTTGAGGTCTGAATGGCTGCAGAATGAAAGACCAACATTCCCTTAAAGGCATTTCTGTTATTCCAAATTTTCATAGTTTATTTTTATTTATTTTGTTGGAGAATACATTCCATCAGTGACTGAAATGCTCTATAATAGCAGTGGGGGAACTACTATCCTGCAGTACATACATAGTCCATGGAAGTAATATGTTTCTTCTCCTTTCAGTAACCACCATCAAACTACTCCAGAGGAAAACACCAGAGGCCTTGCAATCTGCAAGTTTAAAAAACCCTACCCCTAGGCAGTTATATCTTGATTCCAGGCAGACAAGGTCATTTTCATCTTGCCCAATTTTGACATGAGCAGTGCAGATATCTATGTCTGGGTTCATCATCCAGATTTCCTTTCTAGTTAGAGAAGACAACCAGGCATTTCTAGAACGCAGGGCATCACACCTATTTTGAAGTACCTAATGCTCCCTTTTAGAGGTAGAAGTAAAAGAGGTGGTGAATTTTTACATAGATATTTGCACTATAGATATCCAGAGGTTGGTGAAATACAGTTTAATATTGGAGATCAGTTTAAACCCCAAAATAATCAGTTATAGTTTCCCAAACTGTCTCATCTCTAATGGAAAATTAGTAAACATTGCAAGCCATTTTTTGTAATATGTTGGTACATTAACATCACTGATAAAGCTCTTTGAACGTTAATTTCAGTTTAACAGTATAATCCTTGAAAAACCTTCACTTATTATCTAGAGTACTGGAGAAATGGGTCAATGAGGTTGTTTATGGCGCAGAAGCTGACACAGACAGAAGAACACTCTTATCAGCACCTGAGTATAAAATAACACTGACTGGAGCTCGTCCATACATGATTCACTGCAGGAATTCAGCAGGTGATTGATAAGGGGAGTAAACCAGAAATGTAAGCAGGCTGCATATAAAAAGAATGTAAACAATTCAACATTCCTCCCTGCACTCACCACCATGGAAATGATAACAACCTCCTCTTTGTTGACATATTTTGCTGCTCAGCCTTACCTCTCCTGTGCATATAAACACCGTACTGGCTACAGATCCTCTCCAAGCCCACTGCCATTCCATAATGTCTCCCACAGTGCCCCAGCACACAAGCATAAGGAAAGTATTGAATCTGTTTATCATCCAGAAATGCTGACTGGAGGGCAGAGTTGATCCAGTCACACAGCCAAAACATCTACACATTTTCTCACTCTTGCAGACAATTGCAACAACAGTTTGAAGCTCTCATTTCCCACCTTGAGTGTTAGTGTAAGCAAATCAAAATGAAGTGCCAAGGCAGACATGCAGAGGTAGCTCCTTTTGGGCAGATCCATTAATATCCTGCAGGCTGGATCCTCCTGCAAGCCTAGAGGAGATAGAAAGGGACAACATGTGGGGCTGCAAATCAGAAGCAGAATCTATACTGTTGGATAAACCAACTTTTCAGTAGAGGATGCTATAGAATATAATTTCTGGGATAGTATATGGTATTACAAAGCTAAGATTGAGTAAGACTATGTTGAGAGGTGACTTGGGTCCTCTTTCTTTTTATATTGAAAAAAAGTCATAACTGTTAAATCTTCAATTTATGAGAGCAGATTTATTATTTGAAATAATTGCACATTCTTCTGATTTAGTACTTTAGAACAAATGAAAACTCCAATGATAACATCAATGTAGCCTTAAGAATTGCATTCCACATGCCTTTATCTCCTATTACTGAGAACTACACTGACAAATTACAGTGAATGCTTAAACACATGGACTTTTGAACCCTGATCATATCCTGAATTAATACTGCTGTTTCATCCTGCTTATTTTGTAAAATGACCCTGTTGTTTTGAATCAGTTGCTTAACATGAGATTCTGATCATTTATGTCAATCATGCTCTGCATGCATCAGGTGACCATTACATATGACCTTGCTCAGAGAACAAGAACCTCCCAAACAATATTACCAGTTGTTTTAAAAAGATTTCTACATTTGCTTATTTATCAACAACCAGAGTTTCTGACCTCTGAAATCCTTTGACCATTTTTTTTCCAAAGAAGCTTGAATTTAGTCATAATTCATGTTCATTCTTCCTTCTGCATATGCATGATTGTGCATGGATATACAAATTCCAAAAAAGAATAAAAATGGTGCGTTGAGCAGACTGTGTGTCTGTTTTTTCACTTTGAAAAAGTGTGATGAGGACCTTAAATCTGATCTTCTCTACTTTCATATGAGTAAAGAGAATGTGATTCACACTGAAGGAAGAGAACAAGGCATTGCAGAACACATTGCTAGAACCATGTGTTACTCAAAAGTCCTAAATAGAAGTCAAGGCTGCAGTAGGTGAACTATAACTGTGGTGTGCAATCCTTCACTGAGAAATGTTATGTTTCAAAGGACTCAAAGGTGATTAATATGTTGTCAAATTTTAAGGAGTATTTTGGGAATATCTGGAGAAATGTTAATCTATTATTCTTACAGCCATGCCACACAGATCAGGCAATCTGTAGTAAAGACTAAAATTAGCATGATATGTGTAATGTATTAAAGAAGAGCAAGCATGGATTTTCTATAGATTAATTATACCTGAACAAACCTACTACAGCCCTTTGATGAGAGCAGGATAATGGAGAGTTGGTTTCTAACATCTACTTGAATCTCCAAAATGCATTTGGAAATTCGACTTGATGAAGGTTTTCCTGAGTGAAAAGTATATGGTCATGAAGAAGGTGCTTACAAGGTAAACACTTGGTCAGGAAATACAAAATTCAAGGTGTAGTACAGTCAGTATTGCCAGTGGAGTGAAATGATCAATAGCATACTTCAGTGACCTGTGCTATTACCTTATCCCTAAATTATCTAGAAATGGGAATAGCTGAAGGGACAAAATCTACTTGTACTCCTTTGAAGCTGAAGGTGTTCAAAGCTGCAAAAAATGCACAGTGAGTGTGCAGCAGCATTTCATAAGAAATGAGTAAAGTCCTGACTGTACTTGATACCTGACAAAAATAATATGGAATGTGAAGCTTAGAGTAGATAAATGTAAAGTAATATAGCTAAGAAGAATGATTCTTATTTTAGTTATGCAACAGTGGCTAACCAGTTCTAATCTAAAGTGAGTTTTAGCACAAAATCCTAGGAAAATCATTGTCTCAGGACTCAGCGCAGTCAAAAAGCAAAGAAAATGTTAAGCAGCATTGGAAAATCATAGAGAACAAACCAGAAAACAGCATTTTTATAGTGTAATCTAATGTTTGCTATGCAAAACCAACGGGGAAAAAAGGTACTTCCACATTTTCTTGTAAAGCTTTACTAGTAATAGCAACAGCTATAGCTCTTTGAAGTCAGCTTCTTATATTAAGGTCATCTGAAAGATCACTGGTTTGTAAGGTGTTATGGTACATGTTGATAGTCCTTGCAATTAAACTAAACACTTGTTTCCAGTCTCTAGAAAAAGAATTTCATAACTCATAATACATTCTCAAGTTGTTACCCAATTATGTACAAATGGAAATTCAGTTTTTTATACTGATTTGGGGTTTTATTTTGTTTTTGTGGTTGGTGTTTTTTTTTTTTTCTTCTTTGTGTGTATGAGGTTTGCTTTTTCTCCTTCCCTCTCTTCTATTTTTTCCTTCCTGGATGCAACACAATGAGTGTAGCAATTGGAGCTGTTGACACTAAGACATACATAATAATTGCAAGAGCATTAACACCAGAAATTCTTTAAGACCAATTAATGGGGAAATTCACTAAAAGCTCCATTATCTCTTTAAAAGAGCTTTACACGCTTATGTCATGCAGCTCATAAATAACAGGGATCTAAAAGGAAATCCCTTTGTAAATTGTTCTTCAGACTTTGTAAGACTAGATGCCAGTCATGAAGCTATTTAAACACAAGTTTATGTTCTAAATAAAAGCACCACAGAATGAATCATGATCTCATTTTGGAAATTACTGTGGGTGGAAATGGAAGACTTTGGCCAGATTGGTTATGTTACAGACACACAAGGGAACTGAGGAGATTTCAGTTAAACCAAGGGATTGTCAAACATAGTTTATTGGTGATTTGAAGATCCTGTTAAAGTCAGACACATTGGACAAAATATAAAATGGAGGTCATAAGTACATATATAGTCACATAGGTAAATGACAAAAATCAGAAGGCATGCAATTAGACTAATGATCTATTCTTACTTAGCAGCGAGACAAGAAAATACTTAATATATTAAACTGACTGAGTTATAAGTCAAGAAGCATGAAGCCAGCCTGGTAAAACTATACCCACAGAGTGACTGATTAGGCATCATTGCAGGAATGAGTGAGCATTTGAGAACTCAGGCTTATCCAGAAAACAGGTTCTGTTGATTTTATTGAAATTTGGCATCAGTTTTAATTGCCTCATTGTATATGTTTCTGATCAAGTGTTATAATTTCAATGAGGCAAAAAACTGACTTACTGCATTTGAGATACATAGGAGGAACTGGCCTTGAATTTGTGATCTGTTTTTGGTCTGGTATTTTGTCCCAGTATAATCTTAAACAGTCTTAAACAGTTTTTGTGAACTCTTATCTGATGTTACATACTACTGATTATCAAGAAGGTATAACAAGAACTAACCTAAGGAAAAATATCCTTGATTTGTCTTATTTAATGCAATTTCTCAGTGTCCATGCCAGCTAGACAAGAAACCTTACCAAGAACAGCTGGAGGATAATCAGATACATCAAACCCTATCAGGAATGTGTTAAGGTGTTGTGATGGCAAACTGCAGCATCTATTTTTTTTTTCCCACCTTCATAATGTGAAATTATAACTTGAATTTTCTGTAGGTGTTACAACACTTTCAAAGATCACAATTCAGATGCCAGAGAACTAGATACAGGACCTTTCCTACCAATGATCTCCTTTTTCAGAGGTATATCCTGCATGCATATGTTAGATATAAATGTAGTGGTGCTTTCACTGAAATATGGGTTATATGTGGTAAATAATATCACTTCAGTGATTGAATTACACCCTAGTTGTGTTTTCGTTTTCTGTTCTTTTGGAGTGCTTCTAGCAAGGAAAACAATGCAATAATTTTCCCTAAGGAAATAAAAGGGAGAAAAATAAGTTGCTGAAATTGTATAAATTCAACAGAGTGGTTACTGTCCCCAGCTTTGCAGTGGTTCTGCTTAAGCCTTTGGGTGTCAGGCTTTCATTTCATACGACAAAACACTTTCTGAATTCCTGGGATTTTATTTCCTCTGCATGTGTAACATTTCACCCCTGTTCTTCACTTCTGTTTTGCTGCCCTTACTCCTTGTGTCATGCTCCAGAAGGTGTTTAAGTTGAATTTATGCTGAAGAAATCCCAACAGGCATATAAGGTATCATCACCACTTTCATCTCGTTGTTCCTTCAACAGACAACCTCAGCTCTGTTTTGCTAATTTTGACAGAGAAAGTGTTACAAATAGAATTACTGAAAAGCATCTGGTCTCATTTTGGTCAGTACCTTCTTGGATGTTACCATGGGAAGATGCTGTGTTTGTCTTATGGAAATTAATGAGACAACCTTCTCTGCAGATGAAGACACAGAAGACCAGCAGACCTTTAATGCTTGTCATAATAGTCTTTCTTCTTTGTGTTAGGAGATAACATTAACACCAGAAAGTCTTTGAAGAAACACTATCTTAATGTATGTCATCTTGCTCACAACATGCAGAGCAGTAACAACAAAGCTGGTGATGATAATCATATATAACCTTTGTCAAGTTGACATAGATGTACAGAACCTGAGGGAACATCAGCTGCAAGTGTATCTGCAGATGTCTTTTTCTAATAAAAAGCTTTTCATCTTAAATGCAGGTTTGAAATTTCACAAAATTTGGCATAGTACAGTCTATGTCAAAGAACATATAATACAAAGTTAAATTGCTGCAAGTAGTTTTTGAAGGAAGGAGGCACTTTATGCATATATCTAATCATTAAATAAATAAATATAAATATCTGTAATAAAGCAACATTTCAATAATGTTATCATTGTGCTAAACGTTTTATTTTTTTTATTTCTTTAAATTATGTGAGTAACATTATGATTAAATTGCAAGATTGTTTTTAACATAACCTTGCACAACAAAATTGCTACCACCTTCTGATTTCGGGTGGAAATCTACTAGATCCAGCAACTTTGCACTGTATCTTTTCTCTTTAGCTAAGAGCTAGTGATCTGGAAAATGTGCTGTAAGGGGAAACAAAGCTATTCACACATTTGTACTAAAACACTCATAATGAAGTTTCAGTCATAGTTAGGAGCATGTGGTTTTCTGAACACTAAATACAAGATTAGGGGGCTTGACTTCTGTTCCTTGTGCAAGAAAGGACTAAACCCCCTCTGACTCCTGAGAGATGTATGAAGCTTTATATTTGAGATAGGCCCTTCTTCTGTTGCTTTTGTTATTCTATTCCATTTTACGTCTCATAATAAAATATTGATCAAAGCATTAAAGCGGCTATATAGCCTGATAATGAGGACAGTAATCTAAATCCTATTTCCTGTGCCAGTTGGCATTTCAGTATAAAGGCATCCATCAGCTTGGATTCAAATCCCCGTTTTAAATCAGGTGGTGTCCTAAACTACTAAACCATAGAGACAGACTATTTTGGCTCAATGAATATTTCATTATGTCCGAAGTGAAGAGATGGAGAGCAGCATTCTCTGAAAAGCTGGAAATTATCATAGTCAACGAAGAGCCAGGGCAGCAATTGTGAAGCTTTCAGAGTATCCAGGCTCCTAAATATACATAAGCCCATCTGTTGACCTGTGAATTTGAAAATCCTGGAATCCTTCAGGCAGGTTGTAAAGGAGACAGACTCCAAGGTTTTTTGTCCTCTCACCTGTTCATTTATTCATTAATCAGGTGCTAAAGAACTCAGCAGGTACCCTGGCATGTGATTAGAGGGATTTGAAACATTTTTGGCATGAGCAGATCCATCAAACCTCTATTTGTCTTCTAGTGCAATTTCACTGTGATCTTTGAAAAATATTTTGCTTTCACTGATTCAGCATCCTTCAACAGAAAAGCAGAATTGTTCACATTTTCCAAACAGCTAAATGTTTACTTTGCAAGCTTAATTCATTACATGTAGTGCAGCCAGACAGTTCAATGACACATGCTGAAGGAGAACTCTCTATAGAGGAAGATGACAGACTGTGTCACTGGCTTCTAATACATGTGAGCGTTTGTGAAGATCATGTTTCTGATATTTGCGTAAACTGGGATGCCAGGATCTTATTGCTTTGAGTGGGAGGATGAGATGATCTGATCAGTGTGCCAAGTTCCTGTAACTCATCACTTTCCATTCTCCATGAAGTGGCATTCCCCTAATCTGGCTGCCAAAAGCTGGTTTCTGTTTCTCAGTCCCAAGGACGGTGTAAAATCTCACTTACTTATTACTTTCCTGTTAGGCTAACTGCTGCAAAACCTGTTTCTGATTTGCACTTGATTTGAACTAGTGGTCTAACAAACTCTGTTTCTCACTCTCCTGCTCTCTTCTTATTCCCCACCCCCGTTTGGGCATATTTCCAAGTGTCAGCAAAAACTGGGTCCCCAGCCACGTACAATAGGCAGTGCCTGCTGTGTTTCATTTTGCTTCAGCTGGATTGAAATACAAGACACAGAATGGGTACTGTCTGGAGTCTAACTTGCTCAAAGAGGTATGTTAGTATATTAGACTGGATTTTATTTCTGTGATATTGGCACTTAGATTTATGTAATATTCACACATAAGACTTCAGTAATTTTTGAAAAATCAACACCGTTTGCAAGTTGTGCCTGGAACCAGCAGGTGTAATCCAGTTGCTAGAACTGATTCCTTTAGCATTTTATCAAAATCCCTGTTGTAGCAACGGTCTTACTCTGTTTTTTCCATTCTGCTTAACCAGCAGATGACTCAGTCTACAGACCAAGATAATGCTGTACAATTATAGCCTTCAAAATGGTTTATGAGTGACTACTCAAAGCTTGTCTTCACTCTGTTTATTGGCTACCAGCACACCAAGCTAAATGCAAGTTAACAAATTCCTAAAAATACTCCAGGGATGAATCATCCCTTTCAAAAGGGTTCTGGAGAGTGTTTACCACTGTGATGGTAAGTCACGGGGTAGCAGGGAAGCCAATTTCTGTTACAGAAAGAGACAAGCTCCAGTCAGCCAAATGCTATGTTACAGTTTCTGAATGCTTTGCCTGGAAGATGGCTATTACGAGTTTTCAAATTTGGGCAGCTAAAGGAAACCGTTAAAGCAAAATTTTCCCAAAGTATCTTGCAAGCCTGATTTCTGCTGCTTTCCATAGAAATCCAAGAATTAAGATTTTCTAATTTTATAAATCTGCTTCCAAATATTAAGTGACTCAACATTGCCAGCAAAAAACCTGAGGAGTCTGCTGGGCATTAAATACTTACCTTTCAAAACTGATTGGAAAATCTGTGTTCAAATTCATGGCATAGATATGTGCTTGAACATTCACTGCTTGCTACAGAAAAGATCGAAGATCTTTTTGAAAGGAAGATATTCATGTGCTGTATCTTTTCCTTCAAAAAACGTTGTGTTTGATAGATCCAGAATTTCAGATGAAGTCTTAGAAACATAATGGTTAAATAATAACAACAACAGCAACGATAAAATCTAGGGGAAATTAACATTGACATTTCAACCATTGTCTTGTAATAAACATGCAACAAAGCATAAGAGATTTGTTCATCTATCCAGAAGTACTTAATTTTATCCCAATATTACAACTTTCCACTCCAATTTAATCTGATTGAACATTATTTACTGTAAATTAAAGACTGAAGAAAAGCATAATTTATAGAGAACTTTCTGTTTGCTAAATAATTGTTCCCCATTTACAGTTTGATAAATGGCATAGGCAGACATGTTTGGATTAAGGAGCTGTCTCCAATGATACTCAGCAGTGTTTTTCTCATGGAAGTTGTTGTTCCCACACATCTGAGATACCCTATGTGATCACACAACTGCATCATGGCCTCAGTTTGATCCTGTTTCAGCACCTTGTTCATCCACCTAATTAAAGCACATGGTTTGTATTTATTAAATGTATTTAGTAGCACCTTTAGAGAACACAGATTTTAGACTGGAAAAAAGTTCTGAAGGAGTCACTCAATAAACAGATTATCAATTACAGTTAACATAAAATCGTGGCAGGTCTTCCACATTTGAATCTTGACCAGTTGCAAAACAGAGTTATACTCTTAAGATAAATGTGGAAGAAAATAAGATAAAAAATGATTTTTGGAAATCCTGAGTCAAACAGTAGAGTATACAGAAGGCATCTCACAGTCCACTCCTGACACATCTCTCTGTCTCTGGCTGCCATCTGATAAGCAACAAAGGGAAAGGCAAGCATTTGCCCTGGCAAATTTGGATAAGGTTTGTGATCAATTAGGTAATTTAAACAGAATTTTAATATAAAATTTTGAAAATAGGGATAGTGTGAATGAGTTTATGCTCTGCAACCTTCTTCCCTGCCAACATTCATTGCAACTAAACAAGTTTAAAATTTCTCACAGATGACCAGTGAGATGTGTCACACAAAGGAACACAGACTTCACCTTAACAGATCAGGTGTTCTGGTTCCTTTGCATGGAAACTACCGAGTGCCATGAGGTTAATTAATTTTATTTCATAGTGAAAAAAAGTTCAGTAAATCCTTATTTCAGAATTAAAACCTTTTTTTTTTTTCATAATTGCATGTTTGCAATTTAATCATAGTCTCTGTTCCTTGACTCCTCTCTCTCACAGTTGCACTTTAGTAAGTAGGCTGATGTTTGCCTTGAGATTGTGCTATAAATCTTTAAGAAAGTAGCCCAGAGAAATTGTCACTTGTGCTCAGACGTGCCTTGTCAGAATGAACAGTGTTACCTAAGATGTGCTGCAGCCATGTTTGCAGAGGCAGAGCTGGGGAATTCACTGCTGGAAAGTATTTTTGTGAAGAGTAAATGAGAATATCTTTAGATAATCGCCTATGATTGAGACTTTGAAATGTACACCAGAAATGTTTGTGATAGTAAAATGTTGGAGAATAGGAAGGAGGCTGGCTGTGGAAGGACAGCTTGATCAGCGCAGATCTGTGACTGCCTGAGCTCTGAGAGCTGTTTGCTGTGTTTGTATGGACTCTTGCTATGTTTAAGGACTGTTTGCAGTTTGAAGTCTGTACCAAGTTTGAGGATTTTATCATTCTATATGATTTTCCTTTGTTTCACTGTGTGTCCCTGCTGGAATTTTCCATCCCTCATGGCCTGTAACCCATCCCTGATAGCTCCCTCCCTTCAGCAGGGTACCATTCCCTTACATGGTATATACTTCCCTTTCTGTTCCCAGTTTTGAAGGGTCTTGCCTTGTATGGCTGGGGCTGGCCCAGACCCTTTGCCAAAACCTTCCCAGGGTGCTCCTGGGGTCAGAACCCGGCCCCCTGACCCTATTTAAGTTGTACCAGTTTGAGTAAAGTGCTCTCTCTCTCTCTTTCCCCCTCTTTCCTTCTCTCCCTCCGTGATCGCTTCAGCAGCACCTACCTCGCTCCCTAGAGTGTGTCCCTTTCTTTCGACCCCCCCACCTTCCCCTCAGGACCACAGTAAAACCTCTCACTTGATCCTGGTGGAGATCTGGAGGAAAGGCTCCTTCTGTTAAGTGATGTGTTGCTCACTGTGAATGTCCAGTGAAAGTCTATTGCAAAACCTTTGTCCTTAGGTTGATGTGAACTGCTAGCTCTTGGCGCCTGCATTCTCTCAGAAGATGCATTTGCTGTCCCTCACACACAGTACTTTGAAAGAGGTGCTCTAATGCAGCTTCACAGAATGAGATGCAAAATAAATGAGTCTGCAGGCAAAATGCTACTTAAAAGCCTTCTGGGACATGTTTATAGAGCCAAGCTCTGCCTCACATACATCCTCACCACCATCACTGGTTGTAAGGATGGCTCAGAGCACTCACTGGAACTACTGAAGAGCTGCAAACTTACCAAATAGCCCAGATACGTGGTGGGCCAGATGAGTGTTTGAAACCTTCCTACTCCAGAGTTCTTCCTCTCACTTTTTTTTAGAGCCGATCAAGGCAGCCAACAGACTAAAACCTCCTACAAGATTTAGAACCAAAGAAACCTGTAATCTCTCATGTCATTGGAAATTCAGCACACCCCAAACTGAGGGGGCAAAATGTTTATGTGCTAAACACAGAAGAAGAGAAATAAGTGTTAATGAAAATTTTGTAATGATAAATTGATATTAATTAAGCACTTGGGTAAGTAGACCACTGAAAAGCTCGTTTGGCCCAGGAAAATAATTTCTGATGACTTTCTGATTTAAATTCTGCTAAAGAAAGACAGACAGGTACTGATGCCAATAAAAATACAGAGCAAAAATGCCACATGAGCCTAAATGTAAGTAAGCATCTGCAACAGCACCAGTAGCTACACGCTCACCTTCAGATTGTAAGTGTTATGTATTCCCCCTTACAACCTCTAACTAAGGTTATGGCTTATTGTAATAGGAAAGCCAGAGCTTCACATGAGCTTCCTCTTTTTTTTTTCTTGTTTCTCACAAAGATGTCATAGTATTAGAACAGTCCTTAAACAAGAGCAAAAAAAATTCCGGAATAAAATTATACATACATAAAGAGACAGTCCCTCAGCAAAAGTGCTTGAAGAAGTCCAAGTATAAATAATTGTCTGAAGTGTGCATGGTTTTCTCAATTGCATATGCATTTTCTATAATTAGAGCTGCATGAATAACAGTTTTTTTCTGTTTGCTGGCAGCTCTAAAAACAGACCAAATCAATGAATGTACAGGCATCAAAGGGCATTTAGTATTGACTAAAGCCAAAACATTTTGGTCTAAAAAAGTTTTCATATTAAATATATTCCTTTTTTCTCCTTAATTTTTAACAAGAATAATTGGCAGAGATAAAAATTTACAAAGTACTTCAGTGCAACTGTCTGTACATTTTTCCCCTGTAGAATTCTGTCTGGAAAGGCTTGTACAAGTCACAGATTAAGAAGTTACAGCCTGTTTAGAAACTTCAGACACAATGGCAGAATTCAGTTGTGTACCAAAGTCACTAACAGGCTGTATATAATATCCATAATTTCTAGCTTTGTGTCTTTTTTTTTCCTATTTATTTTTCCTATTTTTTCCTTCATTTTCTTATTTTCAGTCCTGTGTCTTATTTTCTGTCCATGCCTAGCTTATGTCACTTTGGATGCACATGTGCTAACAGTGAAATCAGACCATTTATGCATTTAAAATCAAAGAGAATAAACAGTCTTTTGTGCCTTAGTATTTCTGATATGGTTGGCACTGCTATAGTCTGGATTGGTTTATATTTTTGATACCCTTCAAGAATTAGTCACCTTGTTGACCTCCTCAGCCTGGGAATAGCTAAGCAAACAAATGAAAGAGGGAACCTTGCTCAACTGTTAGACTAAGTAAACATGACAAGGGAATCACTAGGAGAGGCTCATACATATGCACAGTCAAGGTGCCATCCTGACAAAGTGTCTTTTTCACTACAATCACACAATTTATATTGTCAGCAAGTTTTAGTAGTGAAATATGTGTATATCATTGTTAGAATTAAAAGGAAAGCTTTCAAACCCTTCTCCACAGCCTTTTTTTCATCACGGCATTAAGTAAAGTGCTGTTAATGCCAAAAAAAAAAAAAAAAAAAAAGTGTTGAAAAAAAAAAAAAAAAAAAAAAAAAGGAGAAAACATGCAGGGAAAGGCCAGTGTGATAGGCTTAAAGCAGTGCTACTGATTACTCATTAAAGCTATCTGCAGTGAGGATTTTAAGCAGTGTCTTTGCTTCCACTGGTGTTCTGCAGTCTCTCCAGCAAGGATCAAAAGCACTGGGGGCTTGACAGAAGATAAACAAATGCAAAGAGTTTGTGAGTGCTTGAATTCATCCTTCATTGAAACTTACAATTCCATCCCCTTAATTAAAATTGTCTTGTGTTTTGCAATAGGAGTGTGAATTCGGAGTGTACTAGAGGCTTGAATCCAGATGATGATGTCAAGGTGAGCTGGAGTTCAGGCTCCCTGGAACTGTGGTTCCTGGTGGTCATGAAAGTGACCATTGGCAGTGAATTTAATGGAAAAAATATGTCTGCCTACATGATTCATAAGTAATTAAAGATTCATTCTTGTGTAAGTATTTTTATACGTGGCAGTATCTCAACTTTGATTACACTGGAAATATGGAAAACATATTCTTTTTTACAAAAGGAAAAAAAAATCAGGTTTCTGAATGCGACACTTGTGTAACAGATGGGTATTGGTTACAGATGCTACTGATGGTGACAGGGGATACTCATGGTACAGACATTCTGCCACTTCAGGTGGCTCTGCCTTCATCCCTCAGGATGCTAAGAAGTGTATAAGGAGAAACTATACCCTAAGCTGACCAAAGAAACACAAATTTTAACACAGTGAATTTGCAAGTTCAATATCTTGGCTGAAGAAGGAAAAACAAACCCACAAATGTTTTCCACCCACTGGGAGCCACTGGCTGTGTTTCCTTCATGTATTGTGAAGAAAATTCTGTCAGATACCCCAAAACTCCACCGGGAGCTAGTAACATGTCTCTCTGCATAAAGGAAAAAAAAAGTAGGAGAGGACGGGAACAGAGAAATAGAGACAAAGCATGAATATCTCAGAAAATGGAGAAATATTGCAGAAGTTTTCCTGTCTCTCAAACCAAACAAAATCAAAGGAAACAAACTTCTATCTGATAACATGGGATTTTTAATTGTTTGATAGGGAAGGTATCCCTGGAGGAATTTCTAACTTCAAGAGTAATTACCGGTAATGTTTTGACTGCCGATGCCTTTGGGCAGCAATTTGCTTCTGTTTAGTTTTAAAGTACTGTCATGTCAATCAGATCTATGGCGTCATTCACAGGAAATTGTGACACCTAGACCAGGGAAAATGCATGTTAGAAGGCACGTTCTCCCATCCATGTTTAAGGCAGAGTCATTTCATCCAGCCGCTCTTTTAAGAACAGGAGACTGGAGAGATGAGATATTCATTAAGCATGAAGATGATAGAAACAAATTTCTCCTCTTTTCCTTCGCACAGTTTTGTTTACAGATGCTGATAGTTCTGTAATTGTTATTTATCACATTTCTTTACACAACATTAATGAATCAGCATAAAACATTTATTTATTAAGTTCAGCAAAATCTCTCACTCTCCCTCCTTCCTTCTATGCATCTGTTCTGCAGCTCATCAAAACTAACTGCAATTTCCATCAGTTTGTTCAAAGATATCTAACCAAGAAAATTAACTTAGATATAAAGTCTGTATGTTGGAATTTTGCAAGAGGTGGTGGGAAAATTGTGGTTTGTTTTTTTTTTCCTTTTGCCAACTTCACATAGATAGTCTGGCTGTGTGTGTATAATGTTCATAACTAAAATTTAAGTTATTTTGATTAGACCTTTATTATGTTTCCATTTTTTGACCAATTGTATCTCTTAGAATTAATATTTAAAATATTAATTTAAAAGTATTTTCGATAGATATTCTACATATTCATTTAAAACATTTGAAAATGTTCTTAAAATTAACAATCTTTCTATTTTAAGTCCTTGATTGATATGCCATCCATTGTTTCTCTTTCTAACACATTCTGGTCCCACTTACTAGAAGATAGGGAAATAAATTTTCCCTTTTCAGTGGCAGGCTGCTGATCTATGGGGACTTTCCTCAGTAGTTTTTTGTGCAGGACACAAAAGTATATTTCACTCTTGCAAGAAGACTCTCATCCTATCTACCTTCTACCTCCACATTAAGCCAGATCCTTTTTTCTGTAGGGAGGAAGACTCACAGAGACTGGAGCATCTCTGCAGCACACAGAACACTTTAGGTGTCATCATGGGAAATCTGCAGCAGATAAAGATTTTTCCAAGAGAGTTCAAAGATCTATCCTTGTTAGGAGAATTGCAGAACACCCATACACAGAGACATGAATGTAGTCAAAAATAGCTAAAAGCTACTGCAAAAAACTTTTTTATGTTATCAGCTGCAATCACGGTGATTATTATAACTTAACACTGTATTAGCACGCTAAGACCCCAGTTCCGTGTTCCAGAAATTGTTTGCATATACAGTGAGTGAATCCAACCCTTCCCCCAAGGGTTCAGCTACTGGAAGAGCATAAAATGTTTTCCAATGTGTTGTAAAAGATAGCATGCTAGATTGTGCTCCTAGGACTGGAGGACCCTGCAATGTTTGGCAAGTGACTTTATCACCTTGTGCCTGTTTCCTATTCACAGATTTGGGCTGTGACTATGTCACTCCATGTGGTGTTTTCAGATTTGCAGGTGCAAGGATCTATTAAATACAAGATAATAATAAAAGGAAATTAGGAAACAGTGCTGGCAAATAAAGCAGCATTAAAGAAAACATCTGTAAAGAATCTGGAAATATAAAAGGTCTATCTGTTCCTTAGGCACATATTAAAATTTTTGTTTTGTTTTGTTTTTTATTTTTTTACTTTTTATTTTTTTCCTAGGAGAACTGTAAAGTCAAGTCTTACATAATCTACCAAATGAATCATCCATGGGAAAGAGAGTTCTGGAACACTGCAGGAAAAACAAATTCAGTGAAGGTGAAATTGAAGAGGTAGATAAAAAGTAAAAGTTTCAAATCCTAACTATGCTATTCCCAAAAAAGATTATGACTCTTTTTTAAAGCTTTTATCTGGACATTTTCTAACTTTTGTTCATTCTATACTACAGATATGATTCCTGAAAGTCATTCAAATGAAACTTTTATTTATACTGGACTTGAACTCCTTTCTTATTCTCCCATAAATCTTCAGAGTGAAAAAATCTGAGCAAGAGATTAATGATACCTTTAGCTTGTTCCAACTTAAGTGAATTAGATAAAATCAGGGAATGTAATAAAATCAGAATATTATGAAACTGTTGGATGTTTTTGGAGATCCCTGCTCTCTTCATCTTTTAAAGAATAATGAAACTATCTTCTTTACTGCTATAGAAGACAGGGAAGCTGAAATTTTCTACATATTCTTAATTTCACAGACAGGTCTTGAAGGAAACCTAAAAATGATACCACATGCTTGCTATTATGTCTGATGTGGGAGCACACAGAGTAAGCAAGGAGCATGAAGGCGATATTAATTTGTATTGAGTTTTGGATGACTGATATCATTGCAGTCATTGAATTTCTTCAGTAAAGAGGATAAAATGTGAAACCTGCAACTTTACCCCTGTATCTGTGTAACAGCTCAAGCAGGATCTGAGGTCTCACTTTGCTGCAGGAAAGGCAGAGCAAGAATGCTGGTCTGGGACATGCATCACACTGGGCAGTGGATCATACTGCCTTGGATCGAATGCTTTGCTTCAGCATTTGCAAAACTTTGCACAAATTAATAACTCTAGTGGGTTTTGTAGGCTTGTTCAGACTACTATTCTGTGTGTGACACTATGATGTTACTTGTGTGTGGCACTGCCATGCCTCTTCTCAATCAGTGCATTTTGAAGACACCACACAAAGCACAGAACAGAGATGTCCCATCTCCATCTGTCCTCAGTGTTTTTGTTTGCTGGTGGGCTGTGCCTGGATCTCTGCAGGAAACAGTGATGGAGATTTTGCACTCAGTGGATGACTCTTTTTGCAGTGCTGCAGCCCAGAGCCTATCACAAGGCCTGAAACAAAAATGAAGAGACTCCAGGAAAAGATGTTTAACACAAAATCCATTCTGTGTTAACATAATTATATTCCAGTGTCAGGGCAGCAGTAACTTAACAGTAGCAGTTAAGGAATAACTCCAGTTTACTCCATTATACAGTGTAAATACAGCACCTGTGGCTCTCATCCTCCCTCTGTTCCTTCTATTTATGAAGGCTGAAACAATAGTTTCACAATCCTATGGAAAGCCCCAAAATGGGGTGAAAATAATCCAGTTAAAGTACAGTCAGTCATGCTTTACATTTATAAGTAGAAAGGCAAATAACCCTGTCGTGCAGCAAACTCCTACTGATAGGTGGGGTGAGGTGGTAACATTCTGCAGATGGTAACTACTAAAGGTTAAAGGAACACATATTCCATGCTTGTCTAAATAGACTTCAGTGCAGATCAACTTGCAGTATCATAATATCTGGATAAAAAGTATTTTATATACTTGAATATAAGTATTATTTAAATATAGCAGGCTTAATGCAACAAATTATTTATTCTCAAAGGAATTCAAATTACAGTTCCAAACTGAATGGGTCCAGTCTCACCACCCTCTTTGTGTGTCATGATTTCCCTTGCATAGATGGAGAACTCATCAGTGAAACAAAATGAATGATTTGTTTCAGATCATGCAGAATTTTATAACAAAGCTGTGATTATTTGGTTTTATGATTCTACAGCAAAACTGTATAATGGTCAACTGTTACCCTTGGAGTTGCTCTGCCTGTCATTCTTTGAGCCATTTACATTTTTAGTCAGATCAAACATATGTTAAACTGTACTACCAACCTAACAAATCAAATTCATAGCATTAAAATATCCTGTAGAAATTTTTAATGCAACTCCATAGACTACTCTGACTTGACATCACAGATAAATTGACACACCTCTTGGCCTCCAGTGAGTTTGAATTTTTAGGGGAAAAATATACTGTGTTTGTTCCCTGTCCTCAAGAATACCAGTTTCCATTTTTACTCTCCTTAAACAGCCAGATGTTACATCTGTAGTTTTCTGCCCTATCTTTTATAATCTCACCTTTTTAAAACTGACAGTAGATCTCTGACTTGTTTAAACATTTCTCAATTACGTTGTGAAGCTGAGCAGCTCATTCATAGCTATTCTTATCCTTCCTTATTTCTTCATCATTCATCATTTAAAAGGCTGTTTCTGAGTTAATCCTCTATGTTCTTTTGTTTCCAGTTGTGAATATTCATTTGGCTTAGGGAAGAGACAAATGTGGATTATCCTTTAAACGATGCCTCAAAGTTAAATTGGTTGGGAAAATAAAGGATTCCAAAAACCAACCAAACAAAAGTGCTATCTCAAACTCTAGCACTCACAAACTTGTCTCTTGGTGGCACTATAAATATGAGATACTACCCAGGGAAGATTGTGAAGGCTTTATAACATGGTAGTCCCTCTTCCACCACTGTGCTTTTTCATAAGAAACCAGAAATCCTTTTTTTCAGTGAGATGAGAAAACCACAGCTAACAGTATTGACTCTGGACTGATCACAATAGGAGTTCCTAGTTAATATCTCACCAAGGTGAGAAAAAAAAAAACAGTTTACACTTTCCAGAAGTACTTTGTCTTCAGAAAAAGGCTGCCCTGAAAATAGAATGACCTCAGCTGCAGCAATTCACACCCAGCTCAGCCCCTGAAGGCCACCTTAGCAAATAGGAGAATCTAAAATGAGTGGTTTCCTTTTCTTCTTGTTTTTAATAACTTCTGAAAGACTTCTGAAAGTCTCAAGTTTGATGTGTCACTGCCAAATGACAGAGATCCTTTCTCTGAAGATTTTTTTCATACATATGCATCCTTACGGTGTAGAGAAGAGACTTAAAATGCAGAGATTGTGGTGTTCTTGTTCCACCATGGGAGTCAGTTTCTTTTTATGAACTTGAGACTGGGTTCTTCCTAAAGCTTCAAGTGGAACTCCTTATTTCTTCAGAAAGGAAAAGCCCTGCCTTTATATCTCCTTAGGGCTTCTGCTTTAATATTCCTTTGGGTGATGACAGTGAGGCTGTAATGTGCCACTACATCAGTTCTAGATGTGACATGTAGATAAGGTTTAGTCACAGCCGTCAATAGTTACATACTATATATATTAGGCACAGGTATGGAGGGCAAGAAATTGCTCAACTCTGGATACAATGTCTGTTCTCTGAGACCACACTTGGAGCATCATAAAAAATATTGTAAAGGAGAGTGTTTCTTTAGGGACAAGGTTTTGCTTACTGTGTCTTTTTATCAAGTAGGGAGAGATGAAACATTACTTTTCACACAGAAGTATGAGTGAAGAAGATCAAGAAACCTTTCATCTAATATTTTTTATTGTTAGGTTTTTTAATTCATCATCTTTTTTTTGTGGCACTTGGTTTTCCCAAACACATGAAGGAAATGAACACTCAGGAAGTATCAAAGTCACTGGCTTTTTCTTATCTTTCTGCATTTCATTCTGTTTTCTCTGGCTTTAATCCCTGGGTAGAGGGGGAGAAGCTGTATGCAGAACACTATCAGAAACAAAGAGTGGAGGCAAATCTTACCTCTTTCTATCTCTATGAAGATTGCTGACAAAATCTATTTCCACGAATCCTATGTAGTCCATTTGCTTGAAAGGGTACATTATTAATATCCCCCTAGTCTTGTGGCATGTACTGTTGGACATTGAAGAGAGTTTTTTAGGTGCTCAGTGAGGAAAGTTTATTACTTTTAAGACATTTTACTAGTTGAGTCTCCCTCCTCCATTCCCTTCCCTGCCTTTTGCTCTTGAAAGTGTTCGTTTTTCTGTCCACGTCTGAGTGTACCAAAGTGAGACTGGAGAAGATGAGGGTGGTCTACTTCAACAGATCTGAACTGAAAAGCCAGTGGAGAGACATCCCTAGACACCATAATTCATTAATCCAAGTTGGATAAAAGGTGCTAGGCTGAGACTCATCAAGGACGAATTGGAATCACTAGCAAACTTTCATCAGCAAAATTTTTTTCCAACCTGAATCCTTGATTAATTAAAATTCTCAGATATTCCTGACATGAAGGCAAATAGTAAAACATAAAAAGACAAGTGCCAAGAGATTTTTAATCTTGCCCCATGTTCCAGGTTTTTTCCATGTGCATCTCGCCATTTTATGTAAACTTTCTGAAACCACAGTAGGGACAGGGAGTTATATAGCCTCCAGCAGTCCTAGGAACAGTGACCTAATAAACCCTGTTTTAAGTTCTTTTGGCTAACCACTAGACTGTGGAATTCCATTTCCTTTCCGGTGTATTACCAACACCATTGACAAGAGAAAGGTTTCTTATTTCAGATATATATGTAATGACATATATATTTTCATGTAATTTTATTTTTATATAATAATAATTATTATACATGTAATGGTTGCTTCTCTCTTTTTTTTTTTTTTTCATATTTATGTTCCTTCTCTAACTGTGCACTTTTTATGCACTTGAGATGAAGTTACAGTGGAAGATAAAATTAAAACCTACAACAGACAACTGAAGTGAGTAAGAGCTAATTAAGTACTCTGATACTCAATACTTGAGTAAGTCTTGCATAGAACTCTTGTGCCTTGCTTATTGTTGCCCATCATCGGTGTAGTAATGCCACCTGTGTGGCCTATTAAAGGCAGAAAAATATTTGAGGGGGGTCTTTCTGTTTACCTTGTTGATGTATGGAAACCTTTTCGCACCACTAGAAGAAGGGTATACCAGACAAGAGAAATGGGACAAATATGAGGGTGAGCCGTAGTTCAGCAGATCCTGTTCTTTAACATTTGTGGGCAAAAAGTCCATCAAATACTTGCTAGTGCTTCAACTACACTATTATTCCTATTCTTTAGGATTTCCCGTATATTTCTGTGGGAGAATATTACACCAGTCCCAGCCAAGAGAGAAGAATGGTGTCTTGGGTGTTTCAGCAATGAATGAAAACAATGCATGGTGCCATTCTTACCATATATTCCAAATGTGCTCAGAGACAAAGAGGTTCTGCTCCCTGGGCTAGAGGCTGTTGGACTTCTGAGCTGGCTACTTCATGGCTAATCTAGTAAGCTACCACATCTGAGTGAAAAACATGTAAATTCACCTGTAAATCTGTGTAGTCACTTCATCGATACAAAATAAATTGTATTGTGTGTAAACTTTGTCCCAGGGACTCAGAGACCATATCTACTCATAAAATGCAAGGAAAGATAAAGTTTGTATATTTTACCAAGTGGAATGATTTTCTTTCCTTTCTTAAAAGTGACTTATAAAATCTTCCCCCACATTTGAAAACAGAAGTCTTGCTATATTGACAAAACTTAACTGGCTTCTTATAGGCATACTGTGGTGTTAACACTGCAAGAGAAACACTTTCTTTCAAATAATTATTTAGAAGGTTGAAGGAATATTTAATATCAACAATTTGAAGTTTTTTTCTTCTTGTTGTAGCTTTTATGAGTCTGAATGAAGCACTTCTCAGGTCTTTGAGACTTGTTTCTGAAATTGTAATATACGTCTTGTTTCCAATGTGACCTTTAAGGTTATATTTTTTTGATCAGCTGCTGTTCACAGCAGGAAAAAAATGGCAAGAGGAGAGTTCTTTATGGCAGAATAAAAATGTGTTTACCTAAAGAAAAAGCAATACAGAGTGTTGCAGACCTTTATTTCCTTTAAAATGACAGGAAATCAGAAGAGGCCTTTCAAAGAGCTTTTGAGGAACTTAGTTCACAACCTGTAGCAAATCTCATTGATGCTTTGGGTTAATTCTCTCATTTTGTTCTTTGAGAGACATATATTTATATATATTTACCCTTCAAGAAAGATATTCTACTCAGGCTTGTTGAAATTACAACTTTTTTTCAGTGGTATGAGGGACTAGAAGCTCAATGTGATTTAACCAGAAACTAAGATGCTATGGGTCTTTGTTTCCTTGGACTGGCTGAGTGAGTTCATTTGGCAAAAAGATTAAAGGCCAGGAGCAGTCATTGTGTGTCTGTGCTGTTTTATACACTTCATACAAACGTATAAGTTGTGGTTTTGGATGTCCTAATTAATCTTGAATTTGCTCATCGCTGTGAGAAATTATGGCAGCCAGAAGACTGCCACAGAAGCAGAAAGAGGCAATATGGTTTAGCATTGGACTACCCATTTCATCTTTATTTTGGTCAAGGAGGACTATGTTACCACACATCAGATCTTTTTGTCACCACATGTCACCATCTAAGTGGGAATTATAGTGTTGTTCCCATGCACCTTGGTGTTCAGCAAAGTGCCTCAGGGACTGTAATAAGAGATACACAATCTTTAAAAAAAAAAAAAAAAAAAGAAGATTCCTGTGACATTGTCAAGGTTTAGCCAAATGTATCTGGGGTTCAGATTTCACATGGAATTTTCCATTTAAACTTCCTGGTCTGGTCAATAATGTTATGAGGAAAAGACTCAGAAAATGTGAGCCTCATTTCCAGACCTGTCCTTGATTTTCTGCGTGCTTTGGTCACTTTCCCCCTGGATTATTACTTTGTCATTTGTTTGCAATTGAAACATGAATAATGATACTCTACCCACTATATGGTGAAGCCTATTTATTATAATAGATTATAATGAGCAGATGTAAAATGCTGCATTTTTACCCCAGTGCATATTGTTCTTAAGTTACCTATATATTTCTCAACACACCTGGTATGATGATTTGCTGGCAACCTCCATCAGTGTGTGTTTCTGTTTCTACTAAAATGGGCAACATTTGTGAGAGTGCTGCAGTATAACAGCCATCAAGAGGAGAGTACAGCACCTTTCCAGCAGCAGTGTCAACAGGTTTTCTTTCAGGCAAACTTGGAATCCCCATGGATGTTTAGAGTCTCCACCTAGTAAATTCTGAACAAGGAGAAATTGAGAGGTCACAGAGAGAAAAATAATGTGCAGCTTATAATTCATCTCAAAGTTCATGTGAAAACTGATGAGAGACATTTATTACGGCTTTTCAGAAACTTACATGACAGCCAGTTCGTGGTATTTTTGGTAAGGTAGAATTATGCCTATTATCTATGGAAATCCACAAAACACAACTTTCAGTAAATGAGTTTCAAATATCTCATACTCAGCAGGAAAAGTGTAACTGCCAAAGTAGTTATTTAAAGTTACTGAAAACACCGTGTGTGTATAAATACAAGATGATGTAAATTTTTAATATTCCCTGTTCTACTCTTCTGTGTCTGCTTTAATTTACAAGTTTAATTTCTCTACATTAAACCACCAAGCTATGTCACAGAAGTCTTTAAGATATGACTTCTAAGTTTACAGAATACTGTATCCTGTTTGCAGGTTTCCTAAAAAATGTCCAGGAAAATCTCCAATTGTGATGACTTTGTGGCAGTTCAGCTGTCAGTAGTTCCACTGTCCTTCTACAAAGTTTCCAAACAAATAACTCTACTGTGTTTAAATTTTGAAAATCATATTTTTTTCTTTATTTGACAGAAAATTCATTTTTAACATGCAGTATTAAAAAATTAAAAGGAATAGTGAATTTCAATTCACCTTAATATAAATGGAAGTAGTACAATGAATGACAAAAGTGGTGCTAAGAAACTTTTAGGATTTGATCCTCCACAGAAAATTTCAGTGAAGTGTTTGGCCCTATTTATGCTCACTGAATTCAGAAATGATCCTTTTTATCCTCTACATTGAAGGCTAACTGTGAAATCGTTATCCAATATAGTTAACATTCAGGTAAAGCTATTTCACTTTCATCATTTCTACAGAGGTTTCATACAGAAATAGTATTGCTATTTAAAGGTAGAATATATAGAAGGATAAATGAATTGAAAACACTATCTCTAGAGAAATTTGAACCCAAACTGTAAATACTGTGGGGANCAAACAAGATAGAAAATTTTTTGTACACATAAACATTTCTCATTGTCTCCTACATATGCATACCCTGAAAGTTCCCAGTGTTATTTTATAGGCCTTCTTTCAAGAATACTGTTACCAGACAATGACAAATTCATTGGTTCTGGTTGTATCATGCTCTGATGCTCAGCCATCTCAATCTGCTATAGTTGCTGTCTGAGACCTTCTGAGTGGGGAAAAAACCAACAAAATAATTCAGACTTTTTTTTTTTTTATCTCCCTTTTCTTGGAGATGTGGAGAAGGCTGTCATCCATCTGTTCATTATGTATCTCTGAAGTGATAATCTCATGTGACTGGAGACACCTTATGATGCCACTGTTTTTTCAAATATACTGTTCTCCACTGGAGACCCGCATATTTTTTCCCCTGCATACCTTACTTTTAGAACCCCTCATTAAATGGACCATTTTACATTGCCTTTTTGTAAATCTTATAGCCCCCAGAAGGCATAACCATCAATCACTAAGACTTTTGGCTTACTTTTTTAGGTTGAGACTAAATAGATTACCAACAGGTCTCAATTCTGGATTCAATGATTCTGCTCCCTAATTTAGCATCATCAAATATGGCTGTGAGTTTGATTTTCAATCTTCTGACAAGACATTTGTTTAGCACTACTTTTTACTGAGTCATTAGAGTGGACATAGTGGTTACTTGAGGTGATATAAAAAAATCCCCATGTCTCTAAGAACAGCTAAATAGTAGTTTCCCATAAAACATTTTAATTTTAGCTCTGCCATGTTTAATGAAAAAGGCAGGCTGCTGATGGATATCTGTGTTAGTGTTTTTTGCTTCTTATCCCCTGGCTAGTAAAGGAAGTGCACATGGATTTCCCTTGGAGCAGAGGCCAATATTTCTGATGAAATCTCAAGGCCAGCCACCAAGTTACAGCATCATGCCCCATCTCAACAGTTCTCTCCTTATTGTATGACTCAGGTTAAACAGGCAAAGAGAAGCACAGGAGGTCTTGCATTTTGCCTATCCTGGTAGCTGAGGATTTATCCTTAGGCTTTGGAGATACAAGTTCAGCTATTACAGGTGCTACATCCTTTAACTCACCGACCAAAGCCCATTTAAGTAGTTAGCACAGACTTCTTCTGAGGTAGGTCCCATGACTCAAACTCAGTGATGTTGCATTTTAGGCCTGAATTAACCACATCTACAAAATCAACGATTCAGGAATACAATTCAGTCTTACCCCATCAAGTCATCAGGATTTGTGCATGAAAACAGCAGAAANAAAAAAAAAAAAAAGAAGATTCCTGTGACATTGTCAAGGTTTAGCCAAATGTATCTGGGGTTCAGATTTCACATGGAATTTTCCATTTAAACTTCCTGGTCTGGTCAATAATGTTATGAGGAAAAGACTCAGAAAATGTGAGCCTCATTTCCAGACCTGTCCTTGATTTTCTGCGTGCTTTGGTCACTTTCCCCCTGGATTATTACTTTGTCATTTGTTTGCAATTGAAACATGAATAATGATACTCTACCCACTATATGGTGAAGCCTATTTATTATAATAGATTATAATGAGCAGATGTAAAATGCTGCATTTTTACCCCAGTGCATATTGTTCTTAAGTTACCTATATATTTCTCAACACACCTGGTATGATGATTTGCTGGCAACCTCCATCAGTGTGTGTTTCTGTTTCTACTAAAATGGGCAACATTTGTGAGAGTGCTGCAGTATAACAGCCATCAAGAGGAGAGTACAGCACCTTTCCAGCAGCAGTGTCAACAGGTTTTCTTTCAGGCAAACTTGGAATCCCCATGGATGTTTAGAGTCTCCACCTAGTAAATTCTGAACAAGGAGAAATTGAGAGGTCACAGAGAGAAAAATAATGTGCAGCTTATAATTCATCTCAAAGTTCATGTGAAAACTGATGAGAGACATTTATTACGGCTTTTCAGAAACTTACATGACAGCCAGTTCGTGGTATTTTTGGTAAGGTAGAATTATGCCTATTATCTATGGAAATCCACAAAACACAACTTTCAGTAAATGAGTTTCAAATATCTCATACTCAGCAGGAAAAGTGTAACTGCCAAAGTAGTTATTTAAAGTTACTGAAAACACCGTGTGTGTATAAATACAAGATGATGTAAATTTTTAATATTCCCTGTTCTACTCTTCTGTGTCTGCTTTAATTTACAAGTTTAATTTCTCTACATTAAACCACCAAGCTATGTCACAGAAGTCTTTAAGATATGACTTCTAAGTTTACAGAATACTGTATCCTGTTTGCAGGTTTCCTAAAAAATGTCCAGGAAAATCTCCAATTGTGATGACTTTGTGGCAGTTCAGCTGTCAGTAGTTCCACTGTCCTTCTACAAAGTTTCCAAACAAATAACTCTACTGTGTTTAAATTTTGAAAATCATATTTTTTTCTTTATTTGACAGAAAATTCATTTTTAACATGCAGTATTAAAAAATTAAAAGGAATAGTGAATTTCAATTCACCTTAATATAAATGGAAGTAGTACAATGAATGACAAAAGTGGTGCTAAGAAACTTTTAGGATTTGATCCTCCACAGAAAATTTCAGTGAAGTGTTTGGCCCTATTTATGCTCACTGAATTCAGAAATGATCCTTTTTATCCTCTACATTGAAGGCTAACTGTGAAATCGTTATCCAATATAGTTAACATTCAGGTAAAGCTATTTCACTTTCATCATTTCTACAGAGGTTTCATACAGAAATAGTATTGCTATTTAAAGGTAGAATATATAGAAGGATAAATGAATTGAAAACACTATCTCTAGAGAAATTTGAACCCAAACTGTAAATACTGTGGGGAGATATTGGAATGTACAGGACACAAATGTACTTTACCTTGACAGGGAGCAGTGCTACTTACCTTGATGTTAATTTCAATAAAGTTCTCAAGTGAAAATGTTTTTTGTATACATAGACTTTGAAATGTATACTCAAACTTTCATTCAAATCTTTCAGTCACCCATGAGAGCTGTTTCCAAAAATGCTGGTTTCTTCTTGAATGGTGGGAGAATATACATGGGAACTTGAGGCACCACATTTTTCCCCAGATTTTTTCCTAGAATCTTAAATGTTAAATGTATAGTTTTTTTCATCTTTCTCTTTCAGATAATATTNACTGGAGACACCTTATGATGCCACTGTTTTTTCAAATATACTGTTCTCCACTGGAGACCCGCATATTTTTTCCCCTGCATACCTTACTTTTAGAACCCCTCATTAAATGGACCATTTTACATTGCCTTTTTGTAAATCTTACAGCCCCCAGAAGGCATAACCATCAATCACTAAGACTTTTGGCTTACTTTTTTAGGTTGAGACTAAATAGATTACCAACAGGTCTCAATTCTGGATTCAATGATTCTGCTCCCTAATTTAGCATCATCAAATATGGCTGTGAGTTTGATTTTCAATCTTCTGACAAGACATTTGTTTAGCACTACTTTTTACTGAGTCATTAGAGTGGACATAGTGGTTACTTGAGGTGATATAAAAAAATCCCCATGTCTCTAAGAACAGCTAAATAGTAGTTTCCCATAAAACATTTTAATTTTAGCTCTGCCATGTTTAATGAAAAAGGCAGGCTGCTGATGGATATCTGTGTTAGTGTTTTTTGCTTCTTATCCCCTGGCTAGTAAAGGAAGTGCACATGGATTTCCCTTGGAGCAGAGGCCAATATTTCTGATGAAATCTCAAGGCCAGCCACCACGTTACAGCATCATGCCCCATCTCAACAGTTCTCTCCTTATTGTATGACTCAGGTTAAACAGGCAAAGAGAAGCACAGGAGGTCTTGCATTTTGCCTATCCTGGTAGCTGAGGATTTATCCTTAGGCTTTGGAGATACAAGTTCAGCTATTACAGGTGCTACATCCTTTAACTCACCGACCAAAGCCCATTTAAGTAGTTAGCACAGACTTCTTCTGAGGTAGGTCCCATGACTCAAACTCAGTGATGTTGCATTTTAGGCCTGAATTAACCGCATCTACAAAATCAACGATTCAGAAATACAATTCAGTCTTACCCCATCAAGTCATCAGGATTTGTGCATGAAAACAGCAGAAAAAACCTGAGATTAGCTCAGTTGGTTAGAGCATGGTACTAATAAATCTAAGGTCACAGAGTTGATCCACTCAAGAGTTAGAATCAATGATCCTTGTGCGTCCTTACCAATTCAGAATACTCTGTGGTTCTGTCTTGAAATGGAGGTATTTACAGATATGTGAACACTGATAGCTTCTCAGGCCCTAAAGTGGATCAAGGAGGATGATTTTGGATGTGTCTCTACAAAATGAAGAAGTTCTATCAGAGTTGCACTTTTGCTCATTAAGTGCAGTTTTGGATCATTCCCTCAGTATCGGCTTTCCTTAACCATAGGAGGCTTTGAGCAAAAGCTGCCTTTTACAAAAGTCTTTAAAAGGCTCAGTTCTCCATCTCTCTCACAGTGTTTCCTGACCTTAATAGTGAAATGAACAACACGAAAGCAAAATAAATATGTATATAAAACATATGGAAGTTTTGGTGTTTGTTTTTTGTTTGTTTATTTGTTCTGTTTGGTTTGGTTTGCCATTTTTTTGTTTGGGTTGGGAGTTTTGTGTGTTTTTGTTCTTGTTGTTCTTTGCTTTTTGGTTTGTTGTTGGTTTTCTTTTCTTTGTTTGGTTTGGGATTTTTTTTTAAGTCATAAAAATCACAGTTGGGAAGCATTCTGAGAGACTTCTCTGTGTGTTTAATTTCATTTTCACTGTGCCTGGGAAAGGAACCACAACAAACCCAGAGAAGATTTTTATAATGCTTTAATATATGGGACATAAGAAGGCCTTGCTACATCTGTTTTGTCAGCACTATTCAAGTCATAAAAGGAATTGGGCTTTTAAAAGCCATGCAATAACAAATGTATATATTTAGGAAAATACATGTTTCTTCCCTACCAAAACTACTAGATATTAGCACAATATACCATCTATATAAATTGTCCACACTCTCATGAATTAAAGTATCATGTATATGGCACAAAAAATCATTGCTGTGAGGTTCCCTAATAAGCTATAATATCACATAGGTCACCACATAACAGAAACTGAGGACAGATTTGTTGGCTCTTGTAAATTCAACAGCAAACCTGTTTCCCCCCACCCCCCCCCTTCATTTTCTATAAATCAGAACACTTGCAAGTTTCCAATTCTTTCTTTTCTGTTCCAATGGCTTAATATATTTGCACTATTTATAAGAATCAGAAAGAAAAAAAAAAAAGGCCAGTAGCCTGAGATTCCTGAAGTTAAAAGCTATTAAGATCCCAATCTACTTAGGAGATAGGTACTGTAAATACTTAATTTCTTAAAGATCTTGAGCTTTATGTAGTAAGTGAACAATTTCAGGTTCCTTAGAAGAGATAAACAAAACTTTTCATGTATCTTGTCATTACTTTACTTCAAGAGGAATAATGTTTCAGAATTTAGTTTACAAAATACCACTGGAGTTAGAATTACAGCTGGAGAAAGCTCTGCACCATAGCTCACAAAGGGAATTTCTTGGGTTCATCTCTGAGGGTGTGTTGGTGTATGGGTGTTTGTGTTTGCTTTCATTTTGCTTGGATACTGTGAATGTAAAATTAGTTTTGATTTTTCACAAGTGCTATTCAAATCACCGTAAGAACTGCAAAGTACATTCCATGAGTCACAATGCAACTTCTTTGAAAGTTTGTGCTTTTTCTGTCTGTAACATTATACTCTTGAGAAAATTTGCTCTTTGCTTTTTTTTTTTTTTTCTTCTTATTTTTTCTTCTGTGGAAACAAAACAAAGCTCTTGGCAAGGCAGCCCACACTTACAGCCCTCTTCCTTCTCCTTTGTGAGGTGTGATGTCACCACTTGGCACTGGGAAAGCCATTGTCTCGGTGAGACTCCCATAAATGGCCTTTCTGTGCTCCTGATTTACATGTTAAGAAATCGGATGGGAATTGCTTGCTGTGGTGACTCCCACTTTCCTTTCAGTTAAACCTGATTTGGTAGTAAATATCCACAGGATACATTGTTATTCATGGTACATCCTGTCTACCACCTAAGCACTCTTTTTTGTTGTTTTCTGGAACTCGCAATTTGAATGGAATTTGCAAAATAAAGCTCTTCTTCCCTTCTCTCCTTTCTCCCCCCTCTCCTTCCAAACATAACAAATGTTGGCTCTGATATTTGAACATTTCAATCCTAGAACAAAGACAACTTGTTTCTTTATTTCAGAAGTAAACTCATAATGGTGGCACACTTCCAGAGTGGTGTACTATTCCTTACAGAGTCGTATTTACTACGCCTTTGATAAGTCATGGCAAAGCTATTCTGTTTTGAAACTGTTCAGGATTGATTCATTTTGTAATGAAGCATTCCCTTCTGAATTGCAAAAATGTGTGGGGTTAAATTAGAAGATAAAGGAGGTTTTGGGATTAAAGAGCTCCCCACAGTCTTCTCTTAGGCTTTGGCAAATAACTTTATCTGTTTCTCACCTGTAAAATAGGGAAAATTCTTCTCTCTGCTTTTGCTTTGGGTGTTGTTGGGTTTTTATTTGTGTTTGGTTTTGTGCTGGGTGTTTTTTAAGTGATTTGAAGCTCTTAGGAGCAGAGGATCCATGTATGTACAAGAACTACCCCAGTGGATTCCTGATCTCAGATGAGCACTCCATGAGCCATTGCAATAAAATAGCTAATAATAATTAAATCACATAGAACTTTGAGCTTAGTGGAAGTTCATATCTCATCTGAATAATTTCCCTCTCTCACAGAATAAGCACATTGTAAACAACGGCCAAATGTCCTCTGACTTCCAAAAAATCAGTACCATTCACCAGTGAGCCATATCATTTGGAGTACTACTTAGATGTGTATTCAGAATTCACGCAGCTTTCAGTTGCAGGAAAAAGCTCGATGACGCAATTTTGTCAGTTTCTTTTAAACTTTTAAAATTATGCGTATGGTGAGCATTTACTGTCTGCATTTGTTAGAATGTGATAGGCAGGATCCCTGGTTGATATAAGTCAATGTTACTCTGATTTACATCATATTAGGTTTGGCTGTCTGCCTTTTAAATAAAAAAGGAGCTCAGATATTGTTGTAAATACTGCTGTGAGCTATTTTTACTTAGTCAACCAAGAAAAAATCTCACCACTCTAAATAAAGAGAGTTTTAACAAGTCCTGAGTAGGTACTCCAGGGCTGTGAAAAATCTGTTTCTTCTCAGTGAGCATCTGGAACCCCCAGTGGAGCTCTGGCCCGTTCCCATACGCTTTTCTTCCAGTAATAACACTGGAGAGTGGCAGTTTCCCATCAGCTCCGCAGAGCAGAACTGTAACCTCAGGAAGGAGTGAATAAACATCATTGCCAAGCAGCAGCTCCTGAGGAGAAGGGTGAAATTTCACGTGTTTAGTTCATGTGGAGAAAGGAATGTTGACCAAGTTCATCTGAATAATTGGAAAAATACCCTGGGCTTCACTAAAATTACTTTCTCCTTCTGAGGGCTTGACAGCTACTTTCTGTTTCATGACAACAACATTTTCCAACAAGTAAATTACCAAATAATGCAGAACCAACCATTATGGAAGGAATTATTAAGCAACTGGCTTATAATCAGCTAAACAAAAGAGACACTTTTAAGACACAATATTGTGAGTCCTGGATAAGACTGTAATTTGTGTTGTATCAGGCAGCACGTGTGCCTAAATGTGATGACAATTTAATATTCAAAAGCCTATTTAGTGTTTTGAGAACAAGATGTTATCCTTTACAATTACTAAAATCTAGCTAATGCAAATAAATATTATTAATGTGTGCAATAATATGTCTTCTAGCAGATAATACATTTTTCCAAGTGGGACCTCTGAAAGGATACACATGTACTCATTTGGAACTTGGAGTAAAAACAATATGAAGACAACTAAGAAGAAAAGGTAGAGAGAGAGAGAGTAACGAGTGAAAGGAAGGGAGAGAGAACAGATATGGTATAAAAGGTTATATATAGTATGGAAAATAAGTTATAAGGATTTGAAAACATCTGGAATACATTTCTGGAATGTCTCTGAAAACAAAGCAAACCACAGGAGGAAAGTCAGACTAAGCATTACTCAATTCTTTTCTTCCTTTCCTTTTTATAGAGGGGGGGATACAAAAAATGTTTGAAGTTAATGGAAAAATTCCTTCCAGTATATGTGTTTTGCCTTCATAGGCCTCAACTGAGTAAGCACAAACCTAATTTTAAACATTTCAACAGCTCCTTAAAAATCAATGGGATTATGCTTCTGTTGGAATTAGGGGTATAAAAGGGCCTGAGTGAAAACCTCTTTCCTGTGTTTTTGATGAGCTTTGGAACAGGCTGGCTCCAAGTGCTTTGCCTTCAATGTCCTACACCTTGAAATCCACAGATTTAAAGGTGTCATTTTCCAACTGAACAAGAGCTATAGAATTGATCCAAAGTCCTGTGAAAGCATACTTTTGTCCTTGTTCCATCTCAGTATACAAAAAGCATTAAGGATGTAGAGGTAAAAGTAAAAGAAAAAGTTGGCAAAGTACCACTTAAAATAACTATCAGATTTTTCTATGAGCGTAAGAAGCATCTGAAAGTAACGATTTTCGGAGCAGTAAACTCAATATAGGTGACACATGTAATGCGCCATTTTGCAAATATATTTTGTGTTCAATATTTAACTGCTGTTGCTTAAACATGTATCTGTTTATAAGAAAATGTAGCAACTGGTGTTAGCCAGAAGTCAAGGTTTTTGTCTGAAACAAGGACTTGGATCTCCTCTATCTCGTTCTTGTGGCAAAAAAACCCAAACCAAACCAAAAACCAAAGAAACAAACAAACAAAAACCCCAAAAAAACAAAACAAAAAAAGAAAGAGGTGCTACTCAGGGAGAGGCCATGAGAGCATCAGTAAAGTTGATGTCATGAGAAAGGGATCAGGCCCAATATTTCTGAGGTCTTCAAGCTGGAGAGTTTGAAAAATACTATGAATTCTGGACCTGAAACAAGCTGATGTATTCCAAAGACACTAAGTTTGCTCTGGAAAACAAATACAAGTAGTGCAAAAGTAACACTAGGGAACTTTACATCTTCTTACTTCCCACGCTCTGTTATTCCCAACCCACTGTCCCCTCATGGAATTGCTCAACTCTCACGATCCCTTAGAAACAAGGATGTTCTGTTATCAGCACTAGGAAAGGGTTATCTTTGTGGTCATGCTTACTAAGGCCATATTCTGGTTTTAAGCGACTTGTAAGCAGAGATCAGATGCATAAACTCACCTTAGTGGCGATCCTACCCCATCATCTGTTCTAGTCCAGGCCATTGGCACCTTTTGTAAAGAGAGGATGCATTCTTCAACACATCTGAATTTTCTATTTTTCTTCACTAAATGCCTTACAATTACTATCCAAAAGGAAAAAAAAAATTCTGCTTGTTAGACAATTACATCATTCATCAATTTTTTCTTTTTTTTCCTTGAAAATGACATTTTTACTCTTGAATACTCTAAACCAGGACACTGTATCAGGTGGAGTTAACCACATTCTATCAAATAAGTCTTTTCATAAGGTTTTCAGGTTTTAAGAGAACCCTGAACTTATTCTTATATGGATTCCACAGATATATGAAATTTCCGTGAAAATCTTTTGCACAGGATATGACAATTAGAGAGTTCTTCCAGAAAAAAAAAAAAAAAAAAACACCTAATA
>VXBX01000576.1:3454-40612 GCA_013400415.1 Scytalopus superciliaris | reverse complement strand
AAAAGAGGAGCTTGAGAGACAGCACTAGTTCCAGAGAGTCGACAGTTTTTCTGATAAGCTCAAGAAAAGCTGAGCCCAGGTGCTGTCCATAAAGGCTCAGGTCTAATGAGCATTTCTGAGATCACAGTGTGACCTGAGGGGCAGGGTGTGGGAATGCACCACTACAACTGGGGCTTAGGGTTTGAGTACAGAATATGTAACATTCCGCTACAGAAAAGTGGTAGAATTTATTATCGTTTTGCAAGGCAAAACCAGTAAGAAATACATGAAATTAAGTTTCAGCAGGACCCATTTTAGATATCAGGAATAGTGTCTAATGTAAGCAAAGCATTAGCAGTGCCCATGGCAGTTTGGAAACTTCTATCACAGTAAGTTCTTAAGGGAAAGTTATAAAAGTATCTCAGGATGGCCAGAGGGATGGATGAGGTGAGCTGTCCAGGACCTGCTAAATTTATCATTCCATACTTCTGTGTTTCAGCTATAAATCTTCTCAAGTAAAGTAAATTATCTTATGTTAAAAGCCTCACTGTCATGATTATAATGTTTCAAGAATCCCAGATACTTTGTAATGGAATTGCAGAGATATGAGCTAATGCATCCTGTAGTTACCTTCAGTAATTTAGGATCTATGACCTAGAATTAAAGCTTTTTCAAGTTACTTCAAGAAACAGTCCTGAAAAATATTTCTGTCTAGTGGCTGTTAGCATAAACTGCTATTAATAAGTAGTTTGTAAGAAGAAACATATATTTACATGAAGATATTTATATGTACATTTATGTAAACATAACAGATCCTTTGAATGGGAGTCAGGGCTGAGCACTGGTATGGTATTTGTTTACACTGTTCCAGTCAAATGTAATTTACAAACAATAAAAGAATAAGGGAGGTGGAAAAAATCTCCTCAAAAATGCTTTCACATTTCAACGTGTGCATGGTGTTTTATACTAAGGGCTCCCTCAACACAAGCAATGCGTATTCAGTTTATATTCAGTAATAAAGAAAAACTGAGAAGCTGCAAATCAAAAGCTCTTAGGAAAATGCTATTCTCTACAGTATGAGCCCAGCACGTGTTAGGGCAGTTCTGTCTTTAAGTTATTTCTTCACACAAAGTGACGGAAAACCATTGCTTGAGTCCAGTGTCTGGTTTAGTATTAACTGATCATGTCAGAGCACTCCCCTGAAATCAAACAGCATTTATTTGGTTGTACAAGACAGCAGTGTTCAAGTATATTAAAGTTAGAAAGCAAACTGATGAAGGAAAATAAGCTACACCATTAAATGAATGCAAGTTTATTTCATGAACATAAAACCATACTTTCAAAATAAGTTTTATTATTTGATTTGTATCTTCAGTCTATGCTTATATTCATGAAGTGCTTGCCAAGCTCCTCAGAGAGAGTTTTTTTTACATGAAAGGCTTTTTTTAGTTAACCTTAAAAACTTCTGGGGAGTTTTTGGTAGTAACTGCTTTCTGTTTTTAGGGAATCTCACTCTGGTTAAAAGTTAAATTTGTCTCCACCGTTGTTCATTTTAGCTTCTTCTGTCTTTCCCTCATCAGTACCTCTGAAAACACCTCATCAATTGGGCAGCATCCTTCTAAGTGAGCTTTTCACTCTGAAAGACAACCTGATATACTCATTCCTTGCTTAGCTGTAAGTTCAAAATTGAATCTTGAGTGCTTAGAATTCATGTTTGATGATACAATGTTAAAACTATGCACAGTTCTTTTGGAAACACTTCATGTTTCCTAAACCTTTTCACCCTATCAAGATTTCACAGAATCACAGAATGGGTCAGGTTAGAAGGAACCAGAAGGGTTCTCTGGTACAAACTCCCCTCTCAAGCTGGTTCATCTCACAGCACATTGCACAGAATTGGGTCCAAATGGTTCCTGAATATCTCTGGTGAGGGAGACTCCACAACCTCTCTGGGCAATCTGTTCCAGTGCCTGGTCATTGGCACAGTAAAGAAGTTTCTTCACATGTTCAGGTGGAACTTTCTGTGCATCAGTTTCTGCCCATTGCTTCTTATTTCACTGAGTAAGCACTGAAAATGTTCTTTCTCGAGCCACTATATTTCTGTCACTGCCTATTTTATTTATTGTGTCTCTACCTAATTCAAGTGAAACTGAAGTAAACTAAACACAACACTACTATATTCTGCATTACATGAGCTTTCCATGAGCAATTGCAGTGAATAGACAGTTAAATAAGTAAATAAACCTCTGTCAGAAGGTGAAAGAAAACATTTACTGCTTGTTCTTGTTAAACTGGTTCTGAAAACATGAAAGGAAAAACTTTTATAGGTATTTGAAAGTAACAGCTCCAAAGATAAGCCTGAATGTTTTTATTTACTTACTTAAACAGGGTATGTCAGCAGCAGGCAGAGTAAGAAAACTTTGAAAATAGTGCAAGTAATTTAAAAAGTGAAATCAAAATACAATGTCTGACTTCAATAGTTTGCTTTATTTATAGCTAATCATAAACTAATGAGGGATGTCCTGGAACACTGAAATCCACTTTACTATTAACACTACATATGAAATAGCAGTACCTTTCAGGTGTTCTCATATGTTTATGAATGTGACCACCAGAGCTAAAATCAGTCTTCTCTAAAAAACGTAAAATTAAAAAATTACAGCTAATGCTATTAGGGCCAAGAGAGAGCACAGAGTTGAACAACCAAAGTGAAATTTGTTTACCCTAATGCCAGCATCTGGGATTTCTTATCCCCTCCACTTTACAGTCAGCACATATGGAGACCACCATGCCTTGCCCAGTAAGACAGACCTAGCCATGGGTGACCACCAGCTCCTCTTGGGGTTGGGGAATCTGTCCCACTTGTCTCATCTGATGACCAGAGAATGGCCTGGCTGTGCAGCTGTGTGTTGGCTGAGAAGGTGCCACAAAGAGCTAAAGGTTGTTATACCTTAAACACACACCCCCACCCCCAAATATATATACAATTGGTGTTTGGCTCACAGCTAATAATTAGAGTTTCTCAGTGTTCCTAAAATGATAAGAAAGTTGAAAGATGTTAGTGTTGGCTTTGAAAGAATACAATTAACTCAATGCTTTCCTTCAGTCATTTCTTTTTGAAGTTCTTTGCAGAAAATGCTAAGCAATTTCCTTTCCATTTTAACATCAATAACCCTACTTGTAGAGGACTTTGTTTAAATAGTTTTCTGTTGTCTGCAAAAACAGCCAAAGGAAAATAAAGTTAATTAACTAAATGAAAGTGTGGCTGAGAAAAAAGTGAGGATTAGTCAGTGTTGGCTCTTTGACTCGGAAATGTTGATTGCATTTAGATACTTAAGCAAGGCCTCTCTGACCTGAAAAGCTGACACTGACTTACTGCCAAGACCACTGGTTACAGGGTAAGCCTCAGGCCAAGCTTGAATGACACAGTAGGCTCAAAATGAACTGTAACCTTCTCCTGTGTAACACGCTTGTTTCGATTTTGGGTTATGTGAAAAGGAGTGCTTGTGGGATCCTTTCAGCATTTACTGTAAAGCATGAGGTGTGGAGGAGGACAGTCAAATCTCACTCTCCCTAAAATTGCACCTGTGACTCAAACTCCAGGTTATCTGGATCTGGCTGTATGAGTTCCTCTTGGGAAGTACAAAAGTAACACTGACTGAAAAAATACCTTTATTAAACAATTGGTCTTTCCATTCCTTTCTGGGAAGGAGCAGATTTTTACAAGCCAAGTTAATTTTCTTTGCACAAGCAGATTAAATGTGTTTTTCTGTGTCTTAACTGTTTAGGAGAAATTATATACACACTAATTCTATTTAAGAGAAATTATATACACATAATTTCCCCATATTGTACAGAAGCAATGCTTCAAGGTGACACATCAGTGCTGAAAATCCATGTGTTCATGCTGCTCAGGTAGTGGGATTTTTGGATACTTCTGCTTTACAAAGAATGATAAACTCTCACCTACAATACAGAAGCTAAAATGGCTTCACACATTATTCCAAAACTGTAAGCTGTTTCTCTCTGGGGATAGTAAAGGTTTCTTTCCTGTAAGTGTTGAGAAGGTTGTGATGAATTACTGAGAGGGTTTTCCTCAAACACTAGCAGAAAAGTATCCAAAAGAAGGATCAGAAATTCAGGTCCTCCTGGTAGCACTGGAGGCAAGGGCACAGCCACGCAGCAGGTTTTGTTGCTGTCCCTCTTCCCTAGATGTCCCATGATAGCTGTAACTCCAGAAAGGAGACAGAGATCAGAGCCTGTCATACCCTGCAGGAAGGAACTGGTAAAGAACAAATTGCATGGGGCCAATGTCCCTAAACCATGTCCTAAAGATGTTTGGCTACAGACTTTTACAAATAGTGTTTTCTACACTAAAACTGGTTACTGAACATAATAGCTGATGCTGTTAATTATTTACTTCAGGACAACTTGGCCAGTGAGGGACATGAGGTCAGTGCATGAGTACTGATGACTGGAGCTCTTCCAGTGCCATGCTGGTGCAAGGAGGCCAAGAACTGGGGAAATGCACACATCTCTGGTGTGTGAAAGTCTATTCTCACCAGGCATGGAGGGCCAGGTGACCTGATGAGAATATCAGGAGCCTCCAGTTCCTTCCTATGAAGTGCTGCTAATCCTCTAGCAAGCAGTTGCCAGCAGCAGCAAGAAGGGGCACACCAGCTGGGAGACCATTAAAGGACTTGCATAACTTCATCAGTGTGAGGTTTCCCTTAGTATCCACAAACTTCCAGCACACAGCTCAGCTGCTGGGTAATAAATTACTGATTACTGGTAGTGTCTGGCTGAGTGGGGAAGTCTTAGGTGTGTGGAAGCACAAGTAGGTAAAATCCACACCAATGATGCTTGTGAACTGCACTGAAAGGTGCATCCTGTTGCCCAGAGAGTTGCCACAACATTTTTTGTTGGTTAAAAAAGAAAAAAAATGAAAGAAGAGAAACCCAGCACTCTGGTTTAGATAATGTAGTATGTTTGGGTTGCTTGCTGGAATAGTTAGTAATAATACACAAACCTCTGTTGCAACTGCAACATAAGCATGACAATGTGATAATAAGCAATGGTGTGATTTTAAAGAAAATTAATCTTGTTAGTAAGAATTTTATTCTAACTCATTAAACTACATGCTTAAGAAATATTTAGTAAATATTTTGTTGTTTTGGTTAAAGTGCTGTTTCTGGACAGGATGTTGTATGTATTTGTAAGGTCAAAGTATAAAACCTCTGATGTTGGCGGAAAAGAATGTTAATTCTGCATCTTCATTTCTGTTCAATCAAGACAGCGGCTTTTTGTGATGTTAGTGTGGCTAATCAGAAGTGAACCTAGAAAAGGTAACAAGTATTAATTAGATCCTCTAATTATAATGTGTCCTGATATTATAAGACTGCAGTACTAGCATGTACAGAGACTTTAGTTTCTTTTGTCTTCATTTTTTTAAATTTTCTTTTGCTTTCCTGTTTGCACTTATCTGTGTATAGCTGAGAAATAAGCAGGTCTTTAGTCAACTCAGGACTGTATGACTCTTAGCCAGGCACACCATCCATTGAAGGTAAGTGAAGAAATATACCACACGTCATTCAGGTGCCTCATCAATCAGTGCACCTTCACCAGTATGATGCTGTTTTGTATGGCAGCTGTGAAACTGGCATTGTGCAGCTCTCCTGTAAAGGCCAACATGAGTGGTTGTGGACTGTGCAGCAAAACCAAGTTACAGCCAGGGCTACCTCAGAAATGAAACTAGAAACAGAAAATTTGAGATACAAATTGACAAAACTCTTACTTCTCCCTTTTCTTCTGTAAACGGAAGTTCTGATGGAAAACAAAAATAAAAATCAGTATTAGAATAAGAAAAGGCAAATAATGCGGAAGTGGATGTTGTGCTGCCTTGACTCCTGTTTCACTGTGTACAGGTTGGCAAAACTCCTTGACAGAATTCACTTCAGCAGGAAAATTCAATGAAGGATTGATTTATAACTGTTGGTTGAAGGGGCATCTGCCAGGTGTTGTCTCTATAACTTTTATGTTCTTAATGTAATGTGACTTATTTTGGAGAAGGAAAACTTGTGTGCCTACTGAACACAGACATAATTCAGACCAGCCTGACTCTCTCAACTGTCTCAGAGGCTGGCTTAATTGTAAAATTCAGCTTGGTTTTAAACTGGAATGTCTCAAGATCAGGTTTGAATGTATCAAATAGCTTTGTAAAAAAATACTGCTTCTCAAATTTCAGACTCAAGTTGTCATTGGAGTGGGGACTGAGAGATGGGGGGCAGTTGTTTTTCAGAATTTTTTTTAGACCAGATAAAAATAACATAAATTTCAGCCATCAGAGGTGAAATTTCCTGAAATTTAGCACTTAAAACCTCACAAAGCTTTTCATTTCTGAAAGCCTGCTGGATTTTTGAATGGTGAAAAATAATAGTTTAGGACAGGAGATGGATGCTATGTTATAGCCATCCAATATAAAGGGGGAACAAATTATTTCCTTGTTTAAAACCTAATCTCTTACAAAGCTTCACCTGGTCATTGCTGTTAAAATCAGTGCTTCTACATGAATGTTGTCCCATGACTTTGGAAAGATATACTCAGCATCTATGATTAAAATTAAACTGAAAATAATGCTATCCTCATCACAACATTCCCTAACCATGTAGTCAACGCTGATTCAGACAAGAAAACCACCTAATGAATCATCAGACTTGTTTCCTGCACTGCCTGGGCAGGCCATGCTGCTTTTAATTTCAATTTTTGCTACAAAATAATTCTGCTACTTATGAGACAGACTGGGATAATAACTCAGTGTTGGGATTCATTTTATTAAATCTGAGCTGGTCAACATGGATTTCTTTAAAGCCAACAGAGACCTACAAAACATAGTCAATAAGAATTAAGGCTAAATTGATCTCACCATAAGGTAGGCAGTTATGCTAGGTCAGATGGATTGCTCCCTAAAAGAGAAATGCATATTCCTCTGTATTGCTTACAGGAGTCACCAGAGGAGCAGCTGAGCTGTAGATTCTGGATTAGATGCCTCTGCAGTATCTGTGATGAACAGCCTTCACAATGTCAGATTTGCGGTACAGCTGTCACATCTCCCTTTTCTTTCAGGCTTTAGAAACGTTCTGTTAGAATTGAATACTTCTGAAATCAAAAGCCATTTCTGGAATTTCACTTCCAGGGGCTGGACATTTTTGTGGAATTCCTCCAGAGCTGAAACTTCCTTGTTAATTTTATCAAACATTTCAGCAACATCACTTGTTTTCCATACTTTATTAAATTTTGCAATTTAATCAAATGTGATAATTTATATATTCTACTTTGTGTAATCTGCAAATCATAAGACCTGAGTAGCAGTATTTTTCAGAATACCTTCTTATCCCTGTTTCACTTGAGCATGTATTAGTATTTATATATGTATAACTATATAACAATAATTATACAGAAATAGAGAACAAAAAATCAGACATCGAATGTGGACTATCTAGAGACATAAACTCTGAATTTCCTGTACTTGAATTTTGTACATATATTGAATTTTGTATATACATATATAGTTATACAAATGCCATTAGTTCTCTTATTATTTAGAAAAACCCCAATGTCACAGGACAAAAAAAGATAATTTGATTGGGTAGGTAGGGTGTCAGATAATAAACTGTAAAGAAACCCACCAAATTTTTTGGTGAATCTATAGAAAAACTTTACTAAAAATTAAAGAAAGCAGATTTTAGAGTTACATTCAATTCATCAGTCTATGGGAAAGCAGAACAAAGAGATCAGAAAATGTATACTTAAAGGATGATGATTCAGAGCTCATAAGGGAATATGTTATTGTAGTATGAGTAAAAGGTCTATGGGAAATATTTTCCTTGGGAGAACAGGAAATGCCTGAAAAAACTAAGCCACAGGGTGCATTAAAGAGAAATGTTTCCCTGGATCACCATTCCTTTTACAGAAGAAAAGAGGAATCTATTAAGTCAGGAATGGACAGTAAGATCAAGGGAAATTAATGAGCTGGAAGAGAGCCTTTTGGAGCTGTAGTAATGCTCAGACCTGTGGGCTGCTCTGAAATAGGATTCTGTTTTCCTGAAAACCAGTGATAACTTCATGCAGCTGCTCATTAGATAGTGCAGATAGCAGAGGAGAAATTGAAACCCTGGATGTGCTAGATTAGCATTTTGCCTCTATTTCCTCCATTTATTTTCCAGATGGCATACTGTTTCCCTGTTATGTTTTATTTATTTATTCCCCTTCCAACTCTATTAACCTCAGTGGAACAACACCAGAAATTACTATGGCCCATTGACTACACAATCTTATTTGATATTGACTGTTTTCTTTAGGACAATTTGATTGACACAAATTATTGCAGCAGATGTGTATTGTAATTTGTAATGGAGCATTTTATCTATTTGAATCCAGATAGTCTTTCTGCCATAGCCTCCATTTTTAATGCCACTTATTGGGATCTTTGAATCTTTACTGTATCAAATAGCAGATATCTATGAGGGGCAGCTAAGAGCTGTGGACAATTAATGCACAATCCTTCCACTCCTAAATATCTTACTGTTTTCATCTTGTCCTAGGTCACCACTGGGAATGAATTTGGTCACCTTACTCTGGTACATATTTACAAAACTCAAGGAAGTGCCATGGAATTGGATGCAGTTATCAGTCTCACTTCAAAGGGGTACCAGAATTGAAATGATAGAAATCTTTTGGACCAGGATTCAGGTACTTTACAGGATTATATTAGATGTTTAACACTGAGCTCCAGTACAATTTTTTTTAAGTTATGTTTTCTTTCTTTCCCAAGCTCTAAATTTCTTCATCATGAATATTAAATATATATTACATGTGTAGATAATGTGGCAAAGGGAAAGGGATATGTAAGGGACAATGCATAACATTTGGCTGTTTTGACTCATAACACAAATCATTGCTTAAGAAACTTATGGATATTGTATTAGCTTTTATTTGAAGAGCAGGAAAAACCCATTCCTGAGTTTGATGCTTTGTGAATTGATGTATGAGACCTTCTTCTCAGGTATTGAATCAGGTCATTGCATGCTCATGACATGGGGTTACATGGAATGGAAATCATACTGTCTCAGGTAAATGTGACCTTGAGTTTGACCACAAACAGCTTGTCTCTACGTCCGAGTAAACAGCATTTCAGGAAAAGAGAACAGTGCCCAGGCTGAATGCAGAAAGAGGTCAGGAGAGAGAGGCAGTGCAGTGGGGCAGCTGCTGTGCCCTCCCCTGATACAGACCCTGTGCTCCCCCCAGGAGGTGCTGCTGGCCTGTGGCAAAGGGGGAAGGCAAGCCCTATCTGCAGCTGAGAAATCTGAAAAATCTGTAAAAGCATCATGCTGCTCAGAAGAGCTCCTTATCTTAAACCTCACACTGCCCATCCTGCTGCCAAGGCAGCTGGGAGCCCGTGCACACATGCTGCTGCACGGGGAAGGCAAGTGCTCCATGGCTGATGAGAGAAATCCTGGATCCCAGTGTGCTACGGAGGTGTGGAATAATTACTATGCACTACAAGTGATGAACAGCTTCTGACACATGGCCAAGATTGAAATTGGAACAAAACATTGTTCTAGTTTGATCTGAACTATAGCAGTTTAATTCACCTGGCTTTGTCACCAAAATGAGAAAAGGAAGGAGAGAAAAAAAAGCCCAAAACCAAAAAACCCAAAAAAACCTGAATTGATTTTTCTTTGATGAAAACCAAAATGTTTTTGATTTTAGTGAAGGGCCTTTTTTTTTTTCCCCATTGCTTCTGTTTTTCTTTTTGTTTGATTAACTTCAGTTAAGCTTTCAGTTATAGCATGCAAACCAGAGAGGACTTTGATTTCCTCTGATTTCCTCCAGTACTTTTTTTTTTTACATTTTACTCCAATCTGCTAATTAAAAAGCGCCTAAAATCACAGATACTTTCTCCTACATACAAACAAAACAAAACAAAAAAAAAGCAATTTCAGTGGCTTAGCAGCTTGAAGCATTATATTTTTTACTACACAAGAGAATCAAATATAGCTCTCCTGGAGCAACCCCATGTGTACTGGAAATGTGCCTGTTGCAGGGATAATACCTTTTGATGGCATTGCTCAAATACTACCAGTGTTCCTCTCCTTTCCCATATCAGACTCAGAGGACACATAAATATGCATAAAGAAATTTATGGATATTTCATACTGTATTAATGTATGTATCCTCCTTCATTTTACTGAAAATCTTTCTTATACAAAGGGTCCAACAGAGTAGTCTCACTTAAGTGTTCTAAGTAGGGTTTAAGTGACTAGGGGTTCTCTGCTAGTTTTGTTCCTGGACATGGTCACCAGCAGTTAACCAGTATTGCATTGCACAGCCCACTTACCGCATACATAGAAACAGAGAACGTTTATGTCATTAAATATTTATGTCATTAGCAGCTGTATTATGACCTATATTGTAGTTATAACCAAATTANTATTGCTCATGAAGCAATAAGGAAAGAAAAGGTTTCATGGATCTGAGACACCTAATACAAGCAAGGAAGGCAACTTAATTTTGATATGTTAATGTAATAAAGAATATATGATGTTGAGTGACAGGCAACAAAAGTCTGCTTTGAGTAGATGTAAGAGTGACTCTTTTCCCAGATGTTAACATTAAAGAAGCCTGGAATTTGAGAAACAGAGGGCATCCCTGCCTATGTAAACTACAGACAAAATACTCTTCTAAGTTGTTTTCAGTGTGCCTGTTTTTCTCTTGATCAAGCAAAAAGTAATGCAAGTACAAATATCAGTTAACATTAGAACTTTAGGACATACCACTTAAAAGTCTCTTGCTCTTACCTCACTCCTAGTATGAAACTCCAAATGGCAGAGACAAATTTTGACATCTGGAAAATGAAGGTAGACAAAACCAAAAAATAAAAACCCACAAAGTTTTCACAGTGATGAAAAGTGTATTGAATATCACCCCCCATGGAGGAATGAAAAGTTCTAGCATGTTCTTTGCTCACAAAAGCGTTACCTGTCTTTCTTAAATATAGACATTGTCTAGTGGGAAGGTGTGTCTGGAGCACATGACGATGCAGAGAATGAAATGGAGCCTTTGCTCAGGTGTTGCCCTTTTGCTCTGCCTTCGCCCTGGGTACCTGGACACTGTGGGATGGCAGCTCCATCACCCACACCTCTGCCTTGCAGAGGCCCCTGCTGCTGGGACTGATGTGAGCATTCCAAAGTGAAATATACTGTCTGTGCACACTCACCTCACAGATGAAGTGATTACAAGGTCTCCTCTCACCATGAAAATTTATGAATCCAGTAACCTGTGCAGCACTGAGGCAATACTTCTTTGGGAGAAAACTCTAGCATGCTAGTCTGCTCCCCACATGCCTTCTTTGCTGTCTTTCACAGGATTTGAAGCTTTTGTGCCTGGTAGAAAGCCAAAGCTGAAATCCTGGGTTAATCCTGTTATCTGGTACACAGCCTAATGCTTGCTTTGCAGAATTCACCTCCATGCTTTGCCCATATGTGAACAATTTCAAAGATTTTAAACTGAAAGCATGATAACAACTCTTGTGTCCCTCCTTCCTCTACCAAATTGCACATACTTTTAGTGTCCCCTATCTGTGCAGGGCAACAAGATTGACTTTCCAAATTCTGATAAAATAAACTTATGTAATAATATATATAGGTGTGCATGCAGAGCATCAAAATAGCAGGTAAGGAAAGAAATCCAAATAAAATAATATCAAACTACCAACAATTTTAATCTATAAATCTTGAACTGATTTTGCTCCAATATTCCAATAAAAATTCCAAAATAGACTAGATGCTTCACTGTTTTCCAGTGACATTTTTTTCTGTGAACCAGAATTCACTGTTCCTTTTCCTACATATACATCCCATGGAATTTCAGTGGAGTATAAGTGCAGGAGGAGCAGCAGGTTTGTAACTAAAGAGTTAACCAGCTAGATCTTCTGCTAGAGCTCTGTTGTTACTGGAAGGAAGTCAATTGTATAATTTAGTGGAGAGCAGATATCTAACTATTTTTAAGCACCTAAGTGCCACAAAGGGGAACTTAAGTCCATTATATAGTCAATGGAGAAATACAGACTGTTAAATTAGATGTTCTGGCTTAAATATGAAGAACTCTACCTCTCTAGAGTCAGGCAATATTAATATTTTCCTGATCCATTTCTTCTCCTATTGAATGGTATGAGTTTGTCTTGGGTTGAATAAAAAAAGAATAGCCTTCATGACCAGTGAAAACATGCCCAGGATCAAAATCCACTTTCTTCTTTATTTCTTCAAAATGAGCAATACACTACTGATCAACACAGCCAACCCAAAGCCACTCTCAGTACAAGATTCAGAATTATCCACTCTTCTCTTCCTGAGTACACTGGGCAAGTAATCATAATTGCAAAGTGCCTAGATTCTTAGAGAGCAGAGTAAACCATGGAGACATACAGAACTGAAATAAATCTCTTCTACTGTAGTAACTGAAAATCTCACCAAGGTCTCCTATGCAGAGCAACACATGCCAGCATGGTGGAGGACAGCTGGAAGAAGAAATGCATATTGTGAATTGTAATAACAATGGACAGGTGCCTGAGTGATTTCTGAACTCAGGAACATGTCCCCGAAACTTGGCACATGTTGCTGTTTGCTCCTGGGCTGGCATCCAGCAGAGAGTGAGAGGAAGCGAAACTGCTGCCATTAGTTACACAGTGTGCACACTTTCAAATTCACTAAAAATCCAGGTATACCAGTGAAACATTTATAAATCACACTAGAGCAGCTGCCAGACAAGAGACTATGATCACACTACGGGTGGTGGAGTATACAGGCTCTTTAAAAAATAAATGGGAAAGGTCAGATTGACACTGAGGACAGTGAAAAAAAAAAATAAATCCAAAGATCACCCAATCTGCTAAAAAATAAAGTTTACTACCAGTGACATTCTTAATAGTAGTTAGATAATAATTTACTTAAGTCTCTATTATTTGATATTCAAGTTACAAGTTGAGTGTTTTTTCTGTTAGACACAGAGAAATCCTGAATGTGCAGCACAGTGGGACAGGTACCCCCAGAACTCAGATCTGCCTAGCAGTCCTACTGAATAAAGAGGGAGCCCAGATGCTTTAGTTCAGATATACAAAGTTGAAGCTATTTAAACAGAACCCCCAAACTGAAGTAATATCTATATGAACAGCATAGAAAAGCACCATTTTGTAAAAATTGTAAATGAAAAAAAAAAAAAAAAAGGCACAAAGTCACTTTTTTGTGTCTGTAATACTTCTTAGAGCCTGAGTATCCTCAGGGTGGATTATGTTTGCTTTTTACTACGCAAATTTTGTTGAAATTATAAACATTTGGTGTACTTAAAATCTGGCTGAGTAGACTACAGGAAGAAATTTATTTCACTATTATTAGACATCTACAGTTCAGATCTTTCATGGGTGAGGTGATTCTCACTCAAAGCATCTGTCTGTCTGAGACAGGGATTTCAGTCAGGTTTTCAAACAAATGCACCTGTATTTAAAAATAGATTTTCTTGTTAAAAAATCTGAACAAAAAGTTTCCTGTTTTCCAGTGAATCCAGCATAAATTCTAACCTTTGAGTACTCAAAACTGAACTCTTTCTGTAAGTATTGTGATCTTACAAAAACTGTATCAAATTGCACAGGATCATTTTCCTTCTGACAGCATGAGGAATTTTCTGATGAATAATATAATCGACGAAACACTTTTTGCACTAAGTTAAAAATTTCATCTGTATCCCATAATACAAATAAATAGATTAAAAAACTTTAACATATTTTCATATATACTGTTCATTGAAATCTAAACAAAAACTTGCCTTCTCAGTTTCTCATATGCTTGTGCCTCTCTGGGTAAATCTAGAAATATTAATATTTAAAGAGTAGTATGCAAATGAGTACAAACGATGCCTTGGGTACAGGCAAAGGTTGGCTGCAGAAACCAAAATAAGAAGAGAGATTTAATATCCTAATCAGGAAGATACATAAACACATTTTCAATGAATGCCCAAAGGAATTAAAGATGTGCCTAATATTAAGCACGTGCTTAAACACCCTTGTTAATTGTCAGTATTTTTTTCAGCTGAACATGAGCTCAAGTTTGGAAGCAAGAAGGTGTTGAACATGTGTTGATGTTCAACACATCAAAATAAAAATAATTAAAAAAAAAAAAAAAAGTACATATATTTTATTCTGTTTCCCTTAGAGCACAGAGAGTTTTCTGGTGTCCTGTCACACTTTTAAAGAAGAAACATTGGAAGAAAAGAGGTCATCCTAAAGCAGGATGTGAAAATCCATACTGATGATATAAATGTTGAAAGATCTGTCCAAATAAATCAGGAAGACAGGAGATCCCACAGCCCTAATGTGTATGACGTAATTGTGTAAGCCTATCTTAGAGGGCAGTAACAACAACCTGGAGATTGGGATTGTTCTGATGGGAAAAAAATGAAGTAAAATAAAATGTCTAAGATGCAGCAAAGCCTTTGTCATTAGTAAACACTAGGACAGGATCCAACTGGCTGACTTCTTTGTTAATCTCTACTTCATTCTCTGTGACATTAATTATCTGCATTTGACTGGCAGTCATCTATTCCCAGTTTGGACAGTTTCTCCATTAGCATACCAGGCACAGGGTGGACAGTAGTTATCAGGCAAAACTACATAGGACTAGACTGGAACTGAGTCCTGGCTGTATGAGTCAAATATCACAAGAATTTGTCTGTGTCTGTGTATTTACTCAGGCATCTCAGGCTCTGGGAAACACATGGCGGGGGTGGGCAGGGTGGGGATTAATAAAAAAAAAAAGTAATTCCAATCCCTTCATTTTAAAGGTCCTTGTTTTTTCACCTGTGAACAGTTCATTACCAAGGCACTAGCAAAATGCTTCTTTTCCTCTCTTGTCCAGAGTACAGTGTGTCCCAAGACATATTAATTATGAAAGTGCCAGGCCCACAGCATTAAAGCACAATTTATGATCTCAAACTGACTGGTGGCTCACAAGTATATGCATATCTGTACATATACACACACATGTATGCCAACATACAAATACATACATACAATGATTGCAATTTTCATATATTTGCCTCCAGGAAAGAAAAACAAAAAAACACCAGCAAATCCACAAAACAATCATGAATAGAAATCTATTTGGAGGAGTGAGAATTAAATCTTGTCATTGCAATTAAGTGATGGTGTTCATATTTGAGAGACAAAAAAAGAAATAGCTGTTGCTTTGAAATTCTTAGTGAGGCCATGCACACATGGACAGAGGGATGAAGCTTGAGGCACAAACCTGGAGCAAATCACACCATGACAGCAGCATACAGAGGACCTGGTTGTGCGTTTGGAAATGTGAAAAAGAAACGTGCTGTGTGTGCAAGGTAAGTGTTTGAAAGTACAACAAAAGTAGCTTTGTTTCATTCTGTGTAAGTTTGTAGGCAAAAGGGCTAATTTGTTTCTAAGAATTGTCTCATGTTTACAGTTTGACATCCGCTGTGGTGTACAGCTCTTCATATGCTGATGTTTTACTCATCCAGATTCCTGCATCCTCTTCTGTACACATTGCAGTTTTGCCTTTATTGGGATACAGTAGAAAGAGAATGTTTTAATCTTACTGTTAATAAATGGGCTGTGTTGTTTGCTCTGGAGATTATGTGTAGACCCAGCAATTGAAATTGATCTTCTTTCTCCTTAACTGTTCATAATCTGTGAGTAAATACTGTTGCTTTGGAATGACATTATATGACTGTCATGTTGAGTAAAATATTAAATATCACCCTAAATGGCATTAAATCAGCATTAAACAGACATTTCCTACTATGAAAATAAACCAAATGAGCTTTATTCTATCTGGCTAGAGCATATAAACAATGTCAGCTGTTTAATAAGGATAAAAGGAGAAAGCATTTAGACACTTCGCTGCTTCCTAGTGTTTTCTCCTGGGTTGACCAGTCTGTTCCAGCAGTGTTTCTTCTTGGCAATTTCTGTGTTATTGTGCTTGAAAGAAACCTGAGTTCTGTGCATGTGGCACATGTCAAGTGGAGAGGTGTGTAAAGCTGCAGCAGCCATTGTGTGGGGAGCCAATGCCTTTCTGGAAGTGGCTTTGTCTGTCATGAAGTAAATTATTTAAAGACTAATTGTTTGACTACAGATATAAATAAACCTGCCAATTTCCCTGCACTGGATCAGACGTCTAACCCTCTACTTTAGCCCTCTGTTTCTTAAAGGCATAGGTAGAAGTCTATTTAGAAAGTTGCAGGGAATTGAGTAATTAGGAGCTATCCCACTCACAGATAAATTGACTTCTAATAAAAATGTTTGCAAGTTGAATTAGAATAGATTAATTCAGTTAAGTGACTGCATGGTAGAAAGGAAAAGTTGTGGTCACACTTCAGAAACTCAGCTTTAACAGAGACCCATATATGAATGAGTCAAACTGGCATAACAGCTAACAGAAAATTCATGGTTTGGCACCTATCTTTACATCCAGTAGCCAAAATTAACTTACTTTGCGAGACTTGGACAGAGCACAACCAAACACAAATACTGGAAATAAATAGATAAAGAGCTGGGAAGTAAATCGAGCCAGATAGTAAAGATGCAAAATAACTGCATGGTTTACACAGAATTGCATATTTAAGGTCTGTTCTCAGCTAATAGCAACTTCATTTCTCTCTACTGCGAAACAAAGTGGATACAGTTGAGCTGTCTGCTGCTGTAAAACCACAGATGGTACTCACCTGCCAAAAAAAGAGTACCATAACTCTCCCAGTGCCTTTATCCAGTGAGGTTGACTTCCAGCTAACTTAGGATCTTCCAGAACTGATAAATATTAGTGATTGTCAAAGTCATACCCCTTTTCTTGATGACTCTCCCTGTCAGGTTTTAGTGTTTTGCTCAGGGATCACCAGAGGAATCATATTTGCAGATGGCTTCAAACTGCATCACAAGCCGAGGAAGCACAGACATATCTTCCAGAGTTCAGTGAAACTCTTTAAAAGCAAAACTGTTCCAAGGTAAAGACCGGTATCTCCAAGGTACTTCCGTAGTAGTTTTGAAGGAAAATGTCATATACATCAAATGATACCTGCAGTGGCAGAATTCAATGCACAAGTGCTGACATAAAACCAAAATTATCAGCATAAAAATGTGTAGATGAGTGTTTGAAAGAATTGGAGACATTTTCCTCTGCTATAATAATGACATATAATATAATCTGCAAACATGATCTGGTTTTTTTTCATATCTGTTTCTGAGGGTCCTTTGTACAGATACTGAGCTCTCATGCTGACTCACCCTTCTATCAAACAGATGGATCCATTCACTTCCAGGAATGTGAGAGAATGAAGTTGTTTCTGAGAGCCAGATGGATGCAAAGGCAGAAACAACAGCAAAGGGGAAAGTTGGTATTGCACTTTGCAGTTTCTTTTTTATTTCCAAGACAGCATAAATGGCAAATCCAAGGAAAGGGACAACTTTAGCAGAGATTCAGCAAGGGCATCAGGTGAGAAAAGCCCTTCTCAGTTATATGACTGCTCTCACGTGCACATGCCTCAGACAGGCTGTACTTCACTTACCTACAGTTTGTTCAGCTGGTGAAATTCCTTACTTCTCCACAAGTGAGGGTTTGCCTGGAGGTTCTTCTGGATACACTTACACTATTGCCAAGTAAGCTCACAGCAATAAGATTAGCATTAGCAGAATTTCTCCCATACTAACAGTTCATCTTCTCATTTTTCCCATATGGTAACCTGATATCTGCACAGCTTTTCTGCTCTAACAGCAAAATTTTGTTTGCCAGCATATGTGTGTTGGACTACGAGAAGGGATTTCTTCATACTCGACTAATACCCCTGAAATAAGAGTTCTGCTAGGCATTTCATATTGTTGTTAGGAAGACTGATCAATTACAGATAGCGCTCTCTGAAAATTTTCACAGAGACAGAAAATTGTTAAGAGAAACAATAGGGGTGGAAACTGATTTCTGAATTCCAAAACATAAACAACAAATCTGTTCATTATTTAGTAATATGACCTTATTTAAACATTGTTTGTTACTGAATGTTTGTTTTTTTAATATAGGAATCTCAAGAAAACTTTTTGTTCTACATTGTGTCTATTCAGCATGTGCTTTTTATGTAATCTGGCCTCTACGAACTTTGTAATGAATGGAGCCAAGCTGAATAACTTTCTCAGAAAATAAAACTTGATGGAATATTTTATGAGAGTTTTTCACTCCAATAGAAACCTGATGTGCTCCAGAGTGCAGCATTTTGCAGATGCAAATAATAATGCATAAGAGGGATTACCAGCTACTAATTTTATGAAAGTCTACTGGCACTAAGAGCAGTGCTGCTGTCACCAAACTTCAAGGATAACAGCAGACTAAAATGAAGCACTCATTCCTTTTTAGCAGAAAAAAACTTTTGTGATAAAGATGTGTTTTAAGTTGAAAGATTATTATGGAGAAATGGGGGGAAATGTTTCCATGTTGAGCTGAAAAATGCTGCTTAAATACCATGTTTTTTTAAGAAGTTCAGGTACTGGTCAGGTACAAGTGCTTTGGGCTGTCATTTACTAAGGGGTTATAGCAAAACAGAAGTAAAATTTGCATCAAACTGAATTTTAGTGCTATAAAGAGATTGATAAGAGAGTATGGCTTCCCAGAACACCTCTGACTGCAGGAGGACTTTATTCTAGGGTTTTTCCTTGGGGCGTTTGTTTCAATTTTATTGCTTTCAACAGAATTGTTCATGTGTGTCTGGCTTATTCACATGCCTTGGAGTTATTGCTCTCACCTAGACTTTGCAATCAGCAACACAGATTCTGATACAGTTGACTACTCACAGACCTGTGAATCTGAAAGTTCATAAGAACATCCAAATATGTTACACAAAGCAGAGGATCTCCTGATATATTTATGCAGCTGAAAAATAAAACTGATGTTCATTAATATCTTCCTGGAGACAGGTACTCTCATGTTTCAGAAAATCCCCCTAAGTACCCCTTTGAGTGCCTGAATATACTGAACCATAGCTTAAAATCAAGAAGATATGTAAGTGCTTTCAGGAATGGGTATTGCTTTTAATTCATTCCTGTTGGAAAGGGGTGAAAAATGTTAAGCATCTTCTAACAAATGGAGATGGGAATCAAGGTTCATGGATTCAACCATTTAAATGCATAATAAGACACTGATTAAAAAAAAAAAAGTTATTAAATATTTTCTATATTTTGGGGCTGAGTTACATTTTTATTTTACTGATTATTTTTATATTTTGCTAACAGTGGTTAGACGCATAAAACTACTGTTAGGTTGCCTGGAATTCGATGAATAGTATTCAGCAGTGGAGAGAACTTTCTGGCTTTTCTAACTCAGGAAGGAAAGAAAATTATGGCATTAGGTCAAATTTCACATATTCTGAAGGTATATCTTTCATTGTGGACTTCAAGGTTCTTTTATTTTTATGTCAGTTGCCATAAAAAAAACCCATATAGTAGTGACTTCTCCCTTCTTGACTACTGAAAAATGACAATTGCTCACACATTAAAACCCCAAGTAAACAAATTGTACAAACAGCAAAACAAAAATCAAAAAAACTCCCAGGAAGACAGGTCTTTCAGCACACTTTTTTAGGAAAGTAAGGTTTTTTAGTTGTTCATTTGCTTTTGTTTTCTTTCTGCATCTGAAATGATGGTTCTAATCTGCTGAAATACTTTCTGGGGTTTTTTTCTCATGCTAGAGAAAAGTTAAAATGAATTCACATAGTTTCTAAAAGTGAATATATTGTTTTGAGTTAGTCTGTATTTTTAGTTTGCGCACCCCAATGTCTGATTTTCTAGTTAAGGTTATGCCTCTCAGTCTGGAAGTTCTCCTAAAACTCAAAATTAGTTTGATAATCTGTGTTGCAAGCACTTTCGGTTGACATCCCAGAAGCTTTCTTGCATTGCCAGATATGAAGAAGTCTCTTAGCTTTCTCTTTTCTGCAGTGTGTGTGAAATTGATGGAGACATAGTTCTTGAGGAACAGGATGTCCACCAGTTGGATTTTTATCTTCCCAGTCCCTGAAAGAGTCTGTCTGGATCAAGATTCCTCCTTTTGTGTAAAATAATAAGAGAAAAGGGTAGAAATATCATACTATGACTCTGTAAATCCAAACTCCTGGAGAGGAATCAATTCCTACAGCCAAATAAATGGTTTTGACATGTGCTTTATTACATAAAGAGTTCATATAACTCAACCTAGTTAATATGATCTCAAGGTAGATCTAAAATAACAATATGGACTTGACCAGCTGTTGTTGACAGCTTCATATTTAGTTTTATCTCTATCTCCTTACATATGCAATGTTTTGTGGGACTTAATCAGCATGTATTGAAACATTGAATATACCCATTGCCATCAATATCCTATCACCAATTCCTTTAAAGTTTAATTAAATGTTTTCCAAATTAATAATAATATTAAATTAATAATTACACAGGGCAGTCAGTCCTGGTCCTGCAAATTTAAGCATTGCAAGCATGGCAGGCAGAAAAACTAATCATGACCATTAAATAGCCCCTCCCCCAGAATTTTCAAATATTCCTAGTTAATTATATTTGCAAAATACTGAACAAAAGAAAACAAGAGAGAACAAAAAGGTTATTTACATCTTAATCACAAACTTCGTCATTAGTTCTTTTCCATTGTTAATAATGTTGGTTTATATTGCTTTTAGCCATTACTGGCATTTGAGCATTTGCTGGAGTACGGGTTGCTGTTCCTTTGTTTTAAAAGGATTAATACTGCCAAACTTTTCTTGTTAAGCAGATAGATAACCATAGTCATTCATGACAGAAACAGCTGATGTGATTGTTCATTTTTGAGGTATTTTAGAAGATTTCTGCTTATAAAAAGGGAATTATGAACAGGGAACAAAACTGTAAGAAGCAGACATAAAACCTGTAATAAATCTGAAACTCTTTTACCTAAATCTACATCCTTAATCAGTTCAGAAGCTTCTTCTCTTCATCCCTAATATACCTCTAATTTTTTTTTGTCCAGGATTTGAAGCAGATAAACATGAAATTTTAATGAAATAACAATTTTCCTTATTTTTGATGCTTAGAAGCAACCAGAATCTTGTAAGAAAAATTATGTTTATTAACTGGTTTCTGGTTTGGTTGTTTTGTTTTGTTTTAAGTAGCAGTAAAATAGAGGGACAGTATTGCATTTCAGATGAATACTAGAACACTTTTGCTATATCTGAAAAGTGTCTTGAGAAAACCTATTTGAAATTTAGCCTCTGTGGGGAGTGTCACACATGTTGCTCTGAAACATAAGGGATATAATATGCGGTACAAAAAGGATGATTCTTATTTTCCTCTTTTTTCTTCCAAATCCAAAATCACTGCATCTCACTTCTTATCTGCTCACATTTAAGTCTAGTATCTTGCCAGGCAGCTGTCACTTCTTACAGCTGCTTTGAGAGAGCTGTGTTAGTATGGGACTGGGCACAAGCATGTTGTGATTTATAGCAGCAGCCTGTTGGCAGAAATCATTTGACTTAACTTGCAGCATCTAAAAGTAGGGCCTCATCTTCCAGAAGTGCATGTTGTCTTTGGAGAGAAGTAGACATCTCTAGTAAGTGATTTATCTAGTACCAAAGTGGGTATTATATAACGGGGTAAAAACATACTCCCTTTCCTTCAGCTGTAGTGAGAACACAGGCAGTTGTTTAACTAGTAGCATTACTTTCATGTGCCTGAAGTCTGATGAAGTAGATATGGACTTCTCTCTTATTCAGACAGCTAGGAGAATGTACTAACCATGTTCAATCAGAAATGAGTCTTTACCAGTAGTTTTTGGGTTAATATATCAATTCACATTCTGGTTAAATCATATTAATTATAAGCCTTTGCCATGTGTGGTCATGCAGGAGAGGGTAATGCTGCCTTTGGCTTCCTTGCACAGAAACATGGTGACAGAGAGTTGTGAGCAGATGAGAGCTCCTTCTCTTACAGAGGGAGGGGGAATTTTGTCATCTTTTCCCTGAACTGAGGCAGCAGTTTAGCCCATGAGACCCTTCCATGTTCTTGATTGATGAGTCAAAAAATGCTTCAGCTGTATTGATCTCCTTTATGTTCTAAATATGAGGATGTGGATCAGGGAAATATTGTAGGGGAACAGCAGATTAAGGAATGAACAGGACTGGTTTTGTACGCTGAATAGTGAAAGAATGGATTCAGAAATTCTTACAAATTTGTTGTATGCTAGTCTTTGTTACAAAATGTAAAACAAAAGGAAAGGCAAATTTTGTTATACAGTGTACTGGAAGCTGAGGCAAGTATTGACCAGACCTGTGTTTTGCTTATTCTGAAGGTTCATGTGAGGTTTACAGAGTGGGTGCAATGAACACAGAGGACCTGAGCCAAATCAAGGAGCTGATTATGTGTCTATTGGCCTCAGAAAGCTTTGGAGCTGTTTCTTGGAGTTTAAGTCACTCCTGTTTATCCGCGCAATGCTCAGAAGAACAAAGAAGGAGCTGTGAGCTCTGCACAATGCACTCCTTGTACATTACAGACAGGTAGGTCCCAGTTAATTATTTCTGTCTTGCCCTGACACATCAAAACAGTCTGTCACAAGTTCCTTTTTCCCCTTCCTCCAACCTTTCAAAAAAATCTGCCACCACTCTTCGTTTAAAGTGCTTAAGGATGACATTTCAGGAGTGGTTACTGTTCAGTGGCCACCTGTAGCCTGCTGCTATTTGCAGTTTAAGTCCGTCACCAATATTTTATGACTGCATCTGCAGTTACTGTCAGCTGAACAATATTTAATTTCTTGACTCACAAACTTGTCAACAAATACTTGTTCACAGGTTCCATTACGCTTCTAGTAGAGCTTGCAGTTCATTTTTTATTTTTTCATGTGTTCTACTGCTGAAAATCAGGGTTTACTGTAAAATGTCCAGTGTTCACAAGCAGTAAAGTCATAAAATAATTTTAAAAGGTGATAAACAGATTAAATTCTTGTCTGGTACATAGGTTATTTACGAGAAGGCAATGGGCTTCTTTTATACTTGAAGAGACATCTTGTTCTTTACTATTAAAAAAATATCTGTTGACCTACACAGGGCTTCCCCTTTCCCCCATCACCAAAGAGTGATTGCTCCTCAATTTAAAAATATATGTCACTACATCTTACTTTGAGTATCACCCTAGTGTTAAAATGTTTTAGAATGTGTTAAATTTTAAGGTTGTACCCATGTTAATATTTCCTGAACTATGACAGTACTTGGTAGTTATAGACTTTGGCTTGTTTTCAAACTTAAAATTAGAATTTGTATTACTGCAGCTGACTTTTAAGGATAATTTAAATGGTAAACAGAAAGACCATCTTTTAGAAGCTACTTGTGACAAACAAGAGGACAGAGACCTTCAAGAGGTTTTCTGGTCTGGTAGCTACCAACTGATGGACCCCAGGGCATGAGAAACAGTCCACAAAAAAATTCAAAGAATATCCAAGCCCCCTTCATAGACTCAGGTAAACAAATTAAAGAAAATAGGAAAATTCAAAATAATTAGTACTTAAATCTCAACTTTTTCTGATTTTAAATGAAGACAAATATTGAAGAAACATACAAGATGCTCTGTGGCTTTACGTGAAAAAAATACTACATAGCTCTTAATTTTTTTTCAGAACATTTATGCAGTGCTTAGGTAGGCTGAATAAAGGCATCAAGCTATGACCTTTTACTGCCTAATTTATCTTAAAGATCTCCAGTGATGGCATTTCCGCAAATTCTCTGAGCCCTCTGTGCCAATGATTCAGCATTTCCTAGTAGACATAAGATATAGTTCTCAATGCAACTTGGCTCCACTACTTTTTGTTCTCTGTCTCAAAGGTATGGAGAACAGGTTATTCCCTCCCCTTTAGCAACAGCCAAAAGTGAACATAAGATTCAAATTACTCATGTGAGTAAAAATGCCCATTTACCAGAATGTAATGATAAACCCTTATCTTGCATCCCGTAAGCCAACTGCTCACAGTGGTCTCAGTGGGACTACAGAAGTGGCAGAAGATAAAAAGTTTGAAACTTGTTTAACCAGAAACTATATGTTCACAAAGAAACAATCTGCTGCTTTTATAGAAGGATTCACACTTGTCTAGAGAGAAATGGAAAAGTCTCAAATATATTCATTTAAAACTTTTTTAGCAACACCCTGTGTTGCCTCTGGCAATAGTCTTATGATGTGTATATATTAATATATATACTTATTTCAAATTACTTCCTCTCCCCTCTAATTCTCTCCTGCAGATTTTTATGTTAGGCAATTGCTTCTCTAGACTCTTAAAAAATTGACAGGTTTTGTCTAAAAATATGTTTAATTGTAAATTTTCAGAAACCTTGCTGTTGCTTTAAAATTAATCAGTAGAATCAGGGCACTAATTTTAATGATGATTGCTATTTTAATGAGTGAATATTTTTAGCTAAATCTAAAATGCAAAAAGGCTTTATGGTTTGGTACAACTTTAAGTGAGTACAAAACTGTAATACATCTACCAAGCACAGATAACGGATTATCTTAACTCAAATTATGAAGGTATTTATAGAACAGACCAGCAAGTGGCAGTACATGTTGTGCATAAATCATGAATGATAAGACTGAAATCTTTAAAATTAAATTAAATAGACAGTCAAACAAGCTTTCATGTACAGTCTTATTCATTTTAAGTATCCTGCTAAGAATTGTAAATGCTTCATTCCACATGACCTTATTTATTTTCCTGGAAATAATAAGTATCTCTCAATTTTAGGAAAGAAAGGAAACAACTCTCCTGTAACTGCTGGGATGCATATGTGTCACAGTTAATCAAAATGCATATACTATAAGCTTAATGTTTGCTCAGAGTGGAAAATGGAATTTTCCAGTGACTGTAGTGTTATGAATTGCCATGACTCATATTCCAATAAATAATCACTGCCTATGTGTAGTGTATTGTAATGGATGCACAATGCCTACTCCAATGGTCTTTGACCCTGGCATCTTTTATATGAACTCCATTTTATGTAGTTTATTTTGATAGGTGAAATGTTAGAAGAAACCATAATATTTAGTATTACAGATTTGTTCAAAGTCAGTGTAATATATTGCTAGGCAACATGCAGTACAGAAAAAGAAGAGGGAAAAAAAAAAGTGTTTTCTTCACTCAATGAGTTAGCTATGAGAACAAATATCGAAATTGTGTGTTTCAATAAAATACTACTTTGAAATCCCTAGTTATATTGGTAAAGTGCTATAAATGGAAGGATGTTTTTCTTCTCTAGAAATATTTAGATTAATGTACTGTGTGACTGTAATGACTGATACGCTCTGAGGTGAAAATAATAACTATACTCTAAAGATGAACACAGAGATAAATAACAGAAAAAGCCATTACTATTTTACAGGAGATCATCTCTGACCCAGAGATGCTACTAGTATGGATGAAGGAGGAATACTTGTACTGGGACCCTTTCAACCCCTCCCCTGCCAGTATAGGATATTAACTGGACTGCTAAATACTATTCCTTGTCAAACTAAGTGTTGGCACATTTATAGATTGTGTATTGTATGACATTGGCATGTCTTTACCATGTAGCTTTTATGGAGAGGCACAGAAATTGCTTTCCTTTTGCATTCCTGTTCCTCAGGTTGCTAAGGCATGATGGTTCCACTTGTTTCCTTCATAAAACAAGACTGTTCAGGCAGCATGCTGTGGCATTTTTTAGTGACATGCAGTTAGAGTTGACTGGAAAAATGTGAACTACACTTTTTGAATTTCAGAAAAAGTTTCTGCATGTTTAGGTTATGTTTGCAAATGGGCCAGAAGCAGTGGGTGGTGTCATTCTCCAATGCAGCCATCCAGAATGGAAGGAATAAATTCAGATGAGGGAGACATAAGATTCAGTGCCTTTTTTGAATGCTGGATTTTATTTCTCTCTTTCCCCCCCAAATTGTGTCTTTGTTGTGCCTTAGCATATTTTTAAGTGTGTTCTCAGGCTCTCCTTCTAAGGATGTTCACTTTTTCTTGGAATGACTTTTGAGAGCAGAAAGGACCACAGCTTTTCATATCACAAATGGAAATCAATAGGCTGAGAGGGTCATTCTTACTCTCTGAATAAAGACTTACCTCATTCAAAATGGAATATACCCAGTGGGAGGAACCAAGAGACTTTCACCTGCATATACATAAGTGTAATGAATATATTCATTTTCTCTGTGCACTTAGAGATTTAAATCTCTGTGTCACAAGCTCTTAATAGAAGATTCCAAGAACTAGGTGATGGGAGTTGGATTTTGGAGAAATTTTGCTTTCTGACTTGCTGGAGGTATTCCACTTAGCAGCAAGACATTGTTAAGCAAGGATGAAGACATGCCTATGAAGTACAAAGCATTAAAATATAGGCAACAGGAAAAGGAAGTTTTGAGTCTTGCCCAGTCTGCTGGAGAAGCTAAAGTTATGTTTTTTTAATGTAACGCCTCATCAAAGATGAGAGAGGTAAGGCTACCTGTCTCTTCTGATGCTTAGGAAATTCTTCTCCATAAAAGCTTTAATGGAAAACTTTTCATCAAGGTTGTTTCTTAGTCTGTCTCTTCCCAGGATCTATTATTCCATGGAATTACTTTTTCCTATGGACAGAACTTTGCACTTTTATTTTTGAATTCCCTGAAGTTTCTGTTGGCCTGGTTCCAAAGATTATCAGGATCTTCTGGACTGAATCTCTGTTGTGATTTGATGAGACTTTTAGTCCTAAGGTTGCGCCTGATGAACACCAAAAACTACTTCTGAATTCAAGGTATATATCTTGTACTGAGACTTTCTGAAATACTGATGTCTTCATATTCTCAACATTGCTATGAAAACTATATAGCATGAAAAATGGAGAGAAGGTTGTCTTGAACCATATTTTATAATATCTCCCTCAGAAGAGAAGATAAAATTTCTTTCCAAGGTAATCTAGGAGAAAAGCTTGAGTTTCCCATTTGACTCAAATTTCCATTTTTTTTACTCTAATTTGAGCTCCCAAATCAAAAGTCTGTTATACAAAAGATTGGCAGTATAATGCAGTTAAGTGCATTCAGGTATTTCTAATCACATAGACTTCTCAAAAACTGACTTTAACATCCCACAGAAAAAAGTGCAATGTGAAAATCTAGATAATCAGGCCAAGTATTACGTAGAATTTTACTTATTTACATGTAATTTACCTCCATATCTGGTTGCTACTCCATTTCAGAATCTAAGACTGTTAGGCATGGCTTGGCCTTTATTTGACTATATGTTCTGAATGTAGTTCTTTGAATGCCTCCTCAGTTGCTCTTTTGTTGCCTGAGTCATAGTATAGGATCCTTGCCTAGGAATCTTCTCAGATTGAATTTTAGTGTTATATCAGTGAACTCCGAGAGAAATTCCCCTTCCTTTACTCGAGACACATAGACATTTATCTCCTCCTGCTGTAGACTTTGGCTAAAAGACAGGATCTGGTCCACAAGGACTATATTTAATGGATTAGAAAATGTCAATGTAAGTAAGATTTAGACGAAACTAATGCAACTCTGCCTAGAGGGTTACCATTGCCCTATCTACAAAACACTGGGTAATTAGTAACCATAGCTATAATGTTATAGTGAGAATTCCAGACTTTGGGAACAGAAGATTTATAGCACCACATAAATTCTTCTGCACTTGCTCTTGCTTTTGTTTCCTCTTACAAAGGTAAGGGAATCTCCTGTGTGTGTGTAACTGGCAGTGTTTATTTTGGGATACATTGCAGACAGTATATCCAGGTGGCGTTTTCTGATTCAGAGCTGAGGTCAATAAAAAGTGATGGAAAATGTTACTAAAGTCTTGGCCAGGTTCTCTCTGTGCATTTATGAATCTGAATATGACTATTCTACTGTTACAATAGCTTCTTTGTTCTTCCTTTCCCAGTCTCTAACCACCTCTTTATTACATGGCAAAGGAAGATTAAAAGGAGAATATATCCTCTAGTTATTTTCTTCTGAAGTAATGATATAATAGGGAGGAAAAAAACAACTAAACAATATAAGTAGTACTTTCTATTTTCAGACTTCTTTCACAAGAACAAGATGGGTTAAAATACTTGAAACTAACCACATCAAATAGCAAAAACTTACAAAAAGAAAAAAAAANTTTTTTTTTTTTCAGTTTAAAACAAACCATGGCTTTCTGTTCAAGGTTGAGTTTCCCCAATACCATCTTTTGGTGGACAAGCAACAAAAATATTTAGCAGAAAGTGCTTTAATGAATGAGACCAAACAACAGCCTGCTACTATAACAGGAAAAAATAAGAAACCATAAATATAATTGCAAATGCTAACAGAACTTCAAAAATAGTTCCCATAGCCTGTGTTGGTTTCATTCTTACCGTACACAACAACTGTCACCTGAGCTCTCAATAGGCAATAAACTGAAACTGCAAGGTAAAAATCACAATCAGGTGAACTGCATGATTCAAATCAAATAAAGAGCAGACAAAAATGCCATATTTTAGGTCAAATGTAACAACTAGTGTAGAGTCTGCTGTTTTCAACTAAAATTCAAATAGAGGTCTAGGAAAAGTAAAGTGCTGAAAGAAAAGGGGAAAAAAGTTATTTTGAGCCTCTAAATATAAAATTCTCTCCTGTGCTTTTTGTAAAAGATAAGACCAGCTGCAAGTCATCCAGATCAGCACATTTTTTCATGATGTCTTGACCTTTTCCCTTATATTGAACACAAGTCCCAAAGCAGGAGATCCTTGCACATCTAATAAAACTAATAAAAAAATAAACTAATAAAGCCAAATAGTAGTAAAAATAATTAATTATTGATATACCAAAGCCCCTAAAAATATTAACTTTAATGGCTAAGGCAAGACAATCTCTCTGCTTGTGAGAATGAAGATGTATTGAAGCAACATTTTGATTCACTTGCACATATATTTTAGTTTGTCTTAGCTTGTATTGTTGTAGAATCTATGTTCTTAGCTGAGAATAGACAGGATAGCAAGAATAGGTAGGAGAAAATGGAAGAATAAATTCATGAGGAGATGCTCACATGTAAGGGCTTCAGCAAAATTACTTTTATGATGATCCAGATCTTCCAGACATCTTGTTACAAATTACCACTTTTTATTCGTGTTAGTTGGCTCTTCTATGTAATGTTGTTTCCTGTTCAACTTTATGAATAATACCATTGCAGCAAGTGGATTGGAATAAGACTTCTAAACCTACCTTTGGAAGAATATCTTGTTTAAGAATTCATATAAAACAGGTACTTAAATTCATGTGTTTTGAAAACTGATTTTTATGCTCTTGAATTCAAATAGTCAGCAAAAATTTATTAAATATCCTTCTGATTGTTCAGAGCTATCAAAACATTTCTTTCTCAGTGTTCTGCACAAACACACCTGCTACCCCCAGGTCAACGGGATATGATTTTAAAATTAATTTGAATCTGGTTGTGACTAGTTTTGGAAAACAGACTTGCTGACAGGATCTTAGAAAAGAGTGACAGGAATTAAAAGATACAATGTATGTCACGTTCCTTCTCCTCTTCTTTGTACCTTACAACAATGAGCTTGAGCTACAAACAACTTGTAAAGAATGCTTATCTGTATGAATACTGAAAAACACTGTAAAAATGTCCCTTTGTTTATTGCCCCTTATAATCTCCTTCAAGGGCTTCTAAAAGATTGCTACACTTATTTCAGAGGCATATTATAGGCCTTGTAGCAAAGATTCCTGTGTGTGTATGTACATACATTATTATGGACGACCTACCTCCAAGCTAATATAAAACATATCCCCTTGTTGTATATTTCTACAGAAATTTCAAGGAAAAACTGCAAAATAAACAAAAACTTTCCCATCCTCCACTTGCATAGGGGATTGATTCTAGATTTATGAGTTTTAGAGTCCCTCTTCTCTCAAGAACATCCCATCTGTAATCACATCTGTTGACTTTACTCTCAGAGGATAGAAGTAGAAGAATTGCAGCAGCAAAAGTAACACCTAAACTCCAGGAAATCGTAGGCTTTGCTGTCTATAGACCTCTTTGACTGCACAAGCTCAACTCTCAGACTTCAGCAAACTCCCAGAAGACTGGTGCATCTGTGTTACTGGGCACTTGGTTCTATTTGATTTCTCCTAGCATATGTCAATATAATTTATAAAGTTTATTTATGAAGTTAATTTTTTATGTCTTAATTCATATACTTAAAAATTTTGGGAAATATGCTTCTTAATCTAAAAGGTGAAATTAATGCTATAGCCATATATAAGGACACATGAATTTCCTCCTTTCTCAGAACAGTACATTCCAAAGAAAATGGCATCTACATACCCTGATTTAAAAAATGGAGTATGTGTTTATAAGACAAATATATTTCAGAACAGATATGTGATTCAACACAAAAATGATCAAAAAATTAAGGCAGCAGAACAGATGAGCTATAAAACTTCACCTTTTCTGAAGAAGCACTAAGACACTGAAATAAGGAAGAAGAAGTTAAAATGCACTAAGAAAGGCAAAAGGAGGAGAAAAAGATAACTCAAGTGATTCCGATAAATAATGAGTAATATTTCAAGTATATGAAGAACAAGAATTCAGAAAATGAAGAACCTAGTGCTTCTTAGGGACAGCAAACATAATTTATAAAAGAACATTCAGTTGAAATCAAGATTAATAATTTTACCCATTGCGCACCAGGAGGATGAAGAGATGAAGAGATCATACCAGAAACCAACATATTATTGCCAAAGGGAGGAGGAAGATATACTGGTGTTGAGAATGCATGTTGTAAGAATGATTTTTCTCCAGATCTGCAGTGGCTTTTTCAGAAAGCCATAAGAATGGTAGAAGGCATATATAAATGCACGAGAAGACATACAACTGCATCAGTGCTCACTTGAATTTAGAAAAATTCATGACATGTTTAAAATGTCAACTTATGAAGTATGTTGGAGTGTAATTCTTAACTGTGAACACATCTTTTCCTTCATGTATTCAAAATTTCATCTATGTGTGTATATTTTATCTATGCCAATTTTCCTATTCTATTAAGCATTAGTTTCTGTAAATATATCTTGTCAGTGGGTAGTGGAAATAAGAGAAAAAACCTTTTTATTCTGTCAAATACCAAAGGAGTTTTAGTAATTAAATCCCATTAAGTGATTTTTTAGATATTTTGGTAGGAAGATAGATACAAGGACTGAAGTAGGCATAGATTTAAATTCTTCTCTTCCTTTTTTTTTGTTTTTAATTTGGCCCTAGAAGTGCTAGGATACCTCAAGTATGTAAATTATCTTGATATATTGACTTTTAGACATATACTGTCTACTTGTTGCATTTCTTGTGTATAATATGAACATTCTGAATTTCTGCAGTCACTCCAATAATGTTTGTTTTTCTGGAATATTGTTTAAAGTGACTGGCATGCTTTTAGAAAACACACATTTTGGTTAGGTAGGAATTTAAGTAGAAAACAGAGCATAATCAGGTACTTGAAAGCTTATCTCAGATCTTATTCTCAGGGGTACGTACACAGCTGATCACACTGAATATACATATCAAGCAGGTGCCCACAGAAATGCTAATACAGGTATTCCAATACTTAGAAGATTTAGTAAAAAACATAAGGGTGCACTGGCAATTATTTGTGGAAATACCACAAATAGATGAATACAGATAATTGTGAACTGGTTTCTTGCTTTTCTTTGAAAAAAAAAATATTGCACAAAACTCTTAAATATGTGATGAAGGTACAAAAAAACACACTGAAATCATTACAGAAAAATAATGAAGCAGATTATGATTCTAAGAAAGAGTGCAGAATCTGAAGCGTGTTTTAGACTGGTGCAATACAGTAGCAATACAAACTCACATTCACCATCTACTCTGTCAGTTGCAAACTTCTATTAATGTCAGTGGTGCAAGATAAAACTCCTGAAGCTTAAACACTTCAGTCAATATGTTGCTAGTGATCTATTTGTGCAGATAGCAAACGAGCTTAGATGAGGTGACCACTGAAAAGCCCTGTTATCACCTCTCATCTTTTTTACTCTATAAACCAATGTCATGTGAACAAAGAGTCAACCATAAACTGAAAAAATTTATGGAAAGAGGAACAGAGAAATCAATAAAAATGTAAGATGGCAATAAAAATCAAAATTGCTTAGAAAAGGAAAGGCTGGGGAGATATAGTAAATACCTTAAGCACATCAATAAAATGAAATGTATACTTCAAAATAAGAATGAGAATAAAATAAAATGTAAGATTAAAAACATATTTCAAAATACAGATTTGAAAACCAGAGGTGTTCCTGTATTCTCTGCCACGACCCTAGAAATGGAATTGACTACATTCAATGCGACTCTAATCCCCACAAAATACATTCTGGTTTTTGTTGGAGGAGTGAGTTCGTTGTTTTCGTCTTGAGAAGATTGTTTGTTTGTTGTCTTGTTTGTTTTGATTTGGTTTTGACATTTGGATTTCATTGCAAGAATTGTGTCTGTAAAAAGCCGACATTAAAAAACAAAGCTGAGTTTCATTTACAGTTTCATACTGCTAAAATCTGGGGCTGGAGAAAAATGACAACACTACAAATGAAGTGCTAGGCCCTGTGAAAGTCAATCCAAAATTTTGACTTCACTTCAATATTGCTATTTTTGTGGTAAAAGTGCAAGACCTGGTAATACTGAAGAGTCTTCATGGGTTTTTTTGATTAACAAAGTACTCAGTTTAAAATTTCAAATCCTAAAAATAAGCCTGCAGATGGCTTAGGGCTGAAACTGTTGCTGTTGAGCATTTTAGTCTGTTCTCAATATTAGCTGGGCCAGGAACAGAAGTCATTTGCATAGACCTGACCTTATTATTTTTAAAGTGTTAGTGAGAACTGGAGGAGGTTCAAGATTAAAATTGAGAGCTGTTCTATTGAAATATATATATATATATATATATATAAATTGCTATAAAATGAATACAGGTAAGCTACCTATGATGTACATGAAAAAGAGAGACCATAACTAAAAACTTAATGAAGACATAGTAAAGGACTTAAATAAAATATATTTGTATATAGAATTTTAAAACAACTTCCTTCCTAAAGAAAATATTTGGTAGAGCTTATTTACCAAGAAGTCTATGAGAAAAATAAATTAGGGACTTGACTAAACAGAAGATGGTGTCAGGGACAAAACCTCCTCTCTTCTGTACTTGGTGGTTTTTTTACTGGGAATAGTGACAGGAAGGTTTTTGCTTCACATAAGGCAGACTACCTCAGCAGAGGGGATCACTGTCTTTGGTCAGATTATGGCATTGGGATGGGGTTTGGAAGAACTTGGAGTATTTCTGTAGCAGACAGATGGGAAGTCAAGCAAAAATGCTGGATGGCTGCAACTGGTGTTGAGCTGAACAGGTAAAGAAGAAGTAAAAGAAGGTAAAGAAGAGGTAAAAGTTTTCTGTGACCTGTCTGGTTGTTTAAAACAAGAGGCACAGGCATCTAACACATGCTCAGGGCAGAAACAAACTGTCTTCAGACCTTACAAAGATCTTCTTAAACATCTTACACAACTTCTACACTATCTATCTATTGACACTATTTCTTTCTATGTAGTACTGAGAACAAGGAGCACTAAATGCCATTTAGTCTATTCACAATGTATTAGCAAACCCAGACATCTAACTGGATAAGTTTCATATGTGTGTTAATAGGAAATATCATTGGCTTTTAGCACAGTTTTCCTTAAAAGATAATGTATGCCTTATTATTAGCAGCAATGTTCATGATCAGTGGTGTTTATGTATTTCAGAAAAGGCCAAAACAAGAAGAAATTTTTTGAATTATTAGAAAATATACAGCATAGATATTTTTTTCTGAGAGAAACACACTGTATGGTCTGAAGACAGACTAAATGGCAAATTATGAAGGCCTCAGTCCATGACTATGAACCTATGGCATTATGACACCTTCTATATGAGATTTAAAATATATATTTAGAGATAAATATAAATATCTGCATAAGTAAGTATTTTTAAGGGGACATAAATTGAATTCTAAGACATAAGTCTAGAAGAACTAGGCTGAAGTTAAATAACCCCTCAGATATTACAGCTGACTATTGCAGCTATATTTTCAACACAACAACAAAACATTTGGGTATTGCAGCAACATTTTCAAATTAAGCATATACAAAACAATATCCAATAAAAAGCCTTTAATTATATCATCTAAGCAGAACTTTGAAAAGGTAAATTATGAATAGAGTATGTGTAGCATGTTCTTGAAATTAAACAATAAAATCTTGTTTTGGACACTATCTGGCAAAATTCTCAGTAAAGCAACATGGGAAGAATTCCTCCAGAAGTGTAGACACACACGCAAAGATAGGTCATTTATACCTCTACATGATACATAAAAAACTGCAGCAAAGCACACCACCAAAAGACATTGCACTTAAGGCAATATTTACAAAGGCAATATTTACAATATTTACAAATTACAAAGGCAAAGTGTCTTTCTCATAATAAATGCTGACAACTTATGTGCTGATGGCAGGGACTGAGATAGCAGTCTGTCATCTAGGAAGGCAACATTTGGAAGTGTCTTTGTCTCCCTGGAACTGTTATTTGTTTTTTCCTGAGTATATCAGGGGTGGAAGTGGGGGGAACTACCTGTTCATACTGTTCATCAGACAAATTCTAAAGGGTTTCAGCTGTAAAAATTAGGAAATTCCATGCACCACAAGTGATTTGATGTTGGAGGCTGTTCTTGGCTTTCACTATTACTATGAACCACTGCCATAGGCAGTGACTTTATGTGCTGCAAAAGGAGGAAGAACATGTCTTCACACTAATATAATTTTTTGTATAAATATATACATATACATACACATATATACGCACACACATATATATATGTTGACTTCAACAGCAAGCCAAGATGGCATTTATCTGACTAGATGTGCACATGTCCAATACAGTCACCCTAAGCTCTCTTTGCTGTCATTGAACATCAGGTCAAGAGAATAAGTTGTGCCTAGGACACAATTTATCTATCTTAAAGTAAATGCCTTTAGATTAACCTTGCCTTACCACCTAACTTACTATAAAATGAGTTTACAGTGTTGTCATCTGCATGTAAATATTACAGCTTGGTTAGAAAAATCCTTCTTGGAGGAAATATTGAGACATCTCTTGATTCCTTAGCTTTGCAGCTTCAGTAAAAGATTATTTATGGGATGAACTTCTTGGGCTCTTTTGTCCTCTTAGATTTGCTTTTAAGTAAAAGCTGGGCGTGGACCACTTCTATTTATCAAGAGCACATGAAAAGTTTTGCGACTTATATTCTTTCCTGGAAAGTTGAGATATATGGGAAAGTTGATTACTATTTCTTATTGGAACACACTTGATTAGCTGTGATTTGGCTTCCCTCTTCTGTCACCTTAACAAGAGTGGCTGTGGAAAATGTTGCTGTTCTACATCCCAATGAGTTGGATAGGGCAAGGTACCTTTGAGTGCTCTCCAATCACTGCAAGTGGGGATTTTGCCATCCTTCAGNTGTATATATATATATATATATATATATATATATATATATGTATGTATGTATATCCTCTTGACTTAAGTAATCGATAATTTTGTGCAAAATATACACAATATTACTTATGCTCTGCCCTTATTTAAAACAATATTTCACAGTACAAAAGTTTGTTGGTTTGTTTTGCCTTTTTTTTTTTTTTAAATTCAAAAAAATTGTTTTAAAGATTTTGTTACAAANTACAATATTTACAAATTACAAAGGCAAAGTGTCTTTCTCATAATAAATGCTGACAACTTATGTGCTGATGGCAGGGACTGAGATAGCAGTCTGTCATCTAGGAAGGCAACATTTGGAAGTGTCTTTGTCTCCCTGGAACTGTTATTTGTTTTTTCCTGAGTATATCAGGGGTGGAAGTGGGGGGAACTACCTGTTCATACTGTTCATCAGACAAATTCTAAAGGGTTTCAGCTGTAAAAATTAGGAAATTCCATGCACCACAAGTGATTTGATGTTGGAGGCTGTTCTTGGCTTTCACTATTACTATGAACCACTGCCATAGGCAGTGACTTTATGTGCTGCAAAAGGAGGAAGAACATGTCTTCACACTAATATAATTTTTTGTATAAATATATACATATACATACACATATATACGCACACACATATATATATGTTGACTTCAACAGCAAGCCAAGATGGCATTTATCTGACTAGATGTGCACATGTCCAATACAGTCACCCTAAGCTCTCTTTGCTGTCATTGAACATCAGGTCAAGAGAATAAGTTGTGCCTAGGACACAATTTATCTATCTTAAAGTAAATGCCTTTAGATTAACCTTGCCTTACCACCTAACTTACTATAAAATGAGTTTACAGTGTTGTCATCTGCATGTAAATATTACAGCTTGGTTAGAAAAATCCTTCTTGGAGGAAATATTGAGACATCTCTTGATTCCTTAGCTTTGCAGCTTCAGTAAAAGATTATTTATGGGATGAACTTCTTGGGCTCTTTTGTCCTCTTAGATTTGCTTTTAAGTAAAAGCTGGGCGTGGACCACTTCTATTTATCAAGAGCACATGAAAAGTTTTGCGACTTATATTCTTTCCTGGAAAGTTGAGATATATGGGAAAGTTGATTACTATTTCTTATTGGAACACACTTGATTAGCTGTGATTTGGCTTCCCTCTTCTGTCACCTTAACAAGAGTGGCTGTGGAAAATGTTGCTGTTCTACATCCCAATGAGTTGGATAGGGCAAGGTACCTTTGAGTGCTCTCCAATCACTGCAAGTGGGGATTTTGCCATCCTTCAGAGCTTGCACAAATGATGTAGTGCTCTCTGCTCTGGGTATCAAAACCAGCCATCAGTCATGTAGCAGCCAAAATCTGAGCCGGATACTATAGAAGAGGGAAAAGGGGCATGCAGCCATCCATAACACTTCCCAGTGGTAATTCTGATGGTAATGTATTTTAAAGTTGGAATGTCTTTGTCTTCACCTTCACAGGGTATACAAGTTTGAGTCCCAAAAGCTCTGTATTGTGTGTGTATATATA
>VXBX01000574.1:95157-110366 GCA_013400415.1 Scytalopus superciliaris | reverse complement strand
CTGTGCCCACCCACACCAACCCCCTCCCTCCCCTCCCTGCAGACTTCCCTAACCTCTCTGCCCTGACTGCTGGCACTCCCCCCAGCAGAGTATCGTAAAGATTATTATAAAAAAAAAAAATACTGATAGAAGAGACCATTTTTTGCCTGATTTGACTCGAGCATACCTCAGGAGCCACCAAAAACCTGAAAGTGCTTAATTCCCAGCACAGCAGCTCCTAAGGAACACAACCCAGCTGGCTACTTTGCCTCTCTACAGAATTACTCTGAATTTTCTGCTTACTTTGAAATGCAAGAAGCTTAAAGTGATTACAGCCACTCCTGTGAATTATTTAGCTATTCAGTAGGAAGCAAAAGGCTTTACTGTAACTTTTTATCAAAGAGGCTTACTCTTAAATATTGATCACAACAGATGTTATACCTTGCTGAACACTGAATTGGGATTTATAAAACCCACCCACCGATTTTCTGCAAGTGATTATGCTGTTGTACTAATAGTGGGTATGGGCAGAACGTTCCCACTTCAGGGACACTGCAGCAAAGATCCTTCTGGAAAACCAGAAAATAACAACAGAGGACAGGCTAACACCTTCAGCATGTGCAATGCTGGAGGCTTGGACAGAGAGAAGACCTGGCACTGCACCAGCTCAGGCAGAACATGGTAAAATGCTCTAAAAAGACAAGAAATAAAAGGAACTTTATCTTCTTTGTATATCAGTAGATGTCTGCAGCAAAGGACAGATGTCTCGTTTTCTTGGCAGTGGTCAGAGACTGTCACCGTGGAAATAGCACGTGTGACAAATCCTGCAGTGGGAAAGAGACAAAAAGGCCAGGGGAGGAAAGAGAAGAGCACTGGGAACCAGAGGCCATGGAGTCTAGGAAGTAGGAATTTAACAATACCAGGTGTTACACCTGCCTCTGCCAATGAGTCACTGCCTGTGTGACCTTGGGTAAGTCATTTAACCAATGCATGTCTCATCCTTGGTCTAGAACAGGAAGAACATTTAAAAGGAGATTGCATTACTCAGCTAATTAATCAACACAAACCAGAGGCCCATGTGGCTCTTGTGCAATTCCCTGAGGGGCAGCAACAGAGAAGAGTTCCCAGGACCAGCACTCCTGCTGCACTCCCCCTGCCAACAGCTGATGAGGTGCGAGGAACACCTTCCCATTGTTCTGAGACACACAAAACTGAATGAATGAAAATGAGCTTCTGAAGGCAATGGGTCCACATAAAGACTGACTGCAATTTTGTCTGTCATTTGTGCTGTTAGGAAAGCACCTCCTTGGACTGAAACCCCTAAAGCATTTACCCTTGATAAAGGCTTCACCTTGGCAAAACTAGTGTCTCCAGCAGACTCCACCACACATAAAATGCTGCATTGTAAGGCCATGGGGGAAATCAAGCTAGAAAAGAAGCAGGGAAGTCCCACTCCTCTCATCCAGGTGTGGCCATGGGTACAGAGAACACAGATGTTCTTCATCTCTCTTCTGCCAAAAGCCACTACACAACCCCATCACATACTGCCTCTCCACAGGGAGCTGGGCTGTGACTCATACAGGGCATAAAGGAAACAAACTCATTGCCATTAAAAAGCTGTTATCTTTAATGAAAGCTGGAGAAGGTTCAAAGTGGCCAAAAGTCTTATTTAGAAAATAGGAAAGATAAATACTTTAATAAAAAGCTTTTAGTGGTTTTCTGTCTGGGTCTTTTGCTTTCCCAAGGAAAGGGAAAGGAAACCAGCCAAGTTTTGTGAACTTGGTACTTTCCATTCTCTTTTCCTTTTTCTAAAAGAAAATAAAGCAACAATTTGTGAGAGTCTGAGCCATGAGGAGATCCTATGAACAAAGTAAGCCATATTCCTTCCCCTAAGCAGAATAAAAATTTTGGACAGCTTTGCATTAAGTCAAACCTGGAAATTTCCCCTAGTCTGTGAAGGCCCATTGTGACATCCGACTCCACAAAACATTACTGGGAATCTTTTTAAATCTCCAACAACCCCATGACAAGAAGAAACACAATTGCCTCTCTCAATTCCACAAGCCACATGACCCTGTCCCAAATTAAATCAAAAGCAGTGCCTCGTTTCTCAGATCCCTCCCAAACTAGCTCCACTGTCACGCTTTCACCAGCTGCCTCTGCAGACAACAAGGGCTCTTTGGCCCTTGCACCCTCCTGCAGCCCATGTTGTGAGGTGGCTGCAGGGACCATCCCTCTCTCCCTCTCTCCTGGCAGTGACTCTGGCTGGGCTCAGAGTCTCCCGTTCCTGCAGCCTATGGGATTTTGCTGCTGGTGTTTAAGGATGGAAGAGACCAACAAGAACATGTATAATGCAGTCAGGGACTTCTCCCAGCAGGTCTGTCCTTACTCCAAAGAACTTGTGGCTCAACTAGAAGATGAAACTTTTTACCTTCTTTAGCACAGACCATTTTATTCCCCTCCTATGAGGAATCTCTGAGTGTGCATGAGACACTACAAAAGAAGCAAAAAGTGCACACACAGCCCAGAAGCAGCAGCCCAGGTCCCATCCCACAGGATCAGTGTTCCCAGTCACATGCTGTCCTGTCCTGTCTCCCCTGAACAGATCACTTTGGCTCATGGATTCTCAGCAGAGGAGCCTGGGATTCCAGGCCAGCATTGCTCCTCTCGAGTCACAAGGCAACAGCTGCCACTCACAGGGGCCAGAATCCAGGCCCCTTTATTTTTTTCATAATTGGTTATTTATAAGATTAAGATGAAATAGCTACAATATCTTCATACTCTGTAACTAATAAATCTAAGAGAAACATCAAAGGTCTTGTTACAGTGGTTTTCCTAAAAGAGACAACAAAAAACAGATACTGCCCTTCCATGCAGCATAAGACTCAGGATAAACAAATTCACCCACAGCTACAGAAAAACATTATTTTTTTAATTTACTGAATTGTCAAGTCAGTTGAGCAGTTCTATGAGTCAGTAACTGCAAATGGGTCATCTGTAAGTTGCAGCATCAGGCTCCAGGGCATCACAGCCCCACTTGTCCCCTGGGGCCCTGCACAGTGGAGGGAGAATTTGGAATAGTCCTCAGCACAGCTTCCTCAGTGCAGCCATCATCCAGGCCACGCATTTTTCACTCTGCTAAATCTCTCCCCAGATGGTAGGAAGCAAAGCAAAGCAAATGGAAAACAAATCCTAAAGTGGTATGGATGCTGCTTAAACAGGACACTGAAGTGTCTAATTCAAGAGTGTGCTTAAATGTGGTACTTGAAACACTGCACTGCATACAGACATAGCTGTTCTGACTAACCAGGCCCTGTAATGAGCTGTATGAGCTGCAGAAGGAGGCAGATACACTCAACAGAACAGGTCCTGCCAGTTGATTGCACTTCCTAAGAAACTTGGTCTTTGTATAAATTTCTCCAGTAAACTGAACACACTGTGTTTGACTGAGACAGGTAAAATTTGAAAGATAATTGATTTGGTACCAATGTATGTTTCAGAGATTTAAATTGCCCAGTTGGAAAATAGAGCATTGCCAACATCAGCCAAGCTTTAGCTGACACTGGTAACGACATTAACAGAAGCAGAAGCTGATTTCTGATTGTCTCTCTCTGTGATCCAGGTACTGCCTGTAGCAGAGCCACTCTTTGTTTTATTTGTGTCAAATTGTCAAGAAGCCAGAGGGATCAGAGAATGGACTCCAGTGTAATCTCTGCTCTGCATGGGCAGGCACTGAGCAGTCAAGCTTTTGTGTTCCCTGGGCAGAACCAAGTCAGCTGTGCACTTCACAATTCAGTAAATGCAAAGAGAAAAAGATTTTGCTATATTGTACTTGGAATAAGATGTACTAATTTCTTTTCCTCTCCTCTACAAATTNTTTTTTTTTTTTTACTATTTCAGCTATACTCAGGTTTGAATTATAGAACTCTGGGGGAAATTAATTTCCTTCTTCAAAGTATATTCCTCCTTTCAATACCCAGACTCCTACTCAGATGCATGAAAGATGATGCTATAAATTAAAATGTGAAGAAAAATCTTGTAAACAGGATAAAGAAATTGTGAGAAAAACTTTTTTTCCTCCCTTACATATTAGAGTGTGCTTTATGTAAAAATGCTGTAAAACTCCACCCAGGTGTTTCCAATGGAATTTAGTTTTCCTTGCTAAAGAACTCACTATATTTTTCTTATAGTAACTGTAGGAAGTAGTATATTAAAGACCCCCAGTGGCTTGTGGAAAAATACAGGGCAGGAGAAGTTTGATCTAAACCAGCTGCACAGATGGAGATGTTTACAGACAGGATGTTCAGAAAACTGCAGTATGTGAGTCCTTTATTTCTTATCAAGCAGAATAATTGCATGAAAATGGGAGCTCTTCCTGTTGAATCAGAAGGTGCATTCTTTTGTTGATAAAAATCACATTTGGACCATGGAAGTTTTAACCAATACAAGCAGAGGATGGTAAGACTTGGGAAGAATGGGTTAACTGCATCTTCTCCTCCTGGTTTTCCTGATTCTTCCTGGGACCTCACAAGTTTACACAGGAAGACCAAGTTGAGATCTCTGGGATTTCTAGTAGGATCTGTCCTATAGTGTCTGCCTGCAGGATGCAGGCCACAAGTCCAGATATATGTTCTACAGCTGGAGAACACAAACACTCTTTGACAAGCAAGATGAATTGTGCTGTGGATGGTAAAGCAAAACCTTTTCCTGAACAACCAGAGCTGCCTACAGACCTCACAGCTATTATTCAGTAGCTGGAACAGGACTTTATCCTAACACATCACAGAAAAACAGGTTAAGAGCTTTCTTTTGTTTCCTTAAACAAAACTATTTCCATGGACCTATGGGACCCTGCTTTAAAAATGAATGGAAGTGCTGTATGTTTCTCTTCCACCTGCAGCACAACATTGCTGTCACTCAGAGCCATGAAAAAAACAGTCAAGAGTAGACATCTGGATGACAAGAGGTCACATCTGGACCACAATTAGCAGAGAACCACAGCCACTGACCCAAGTAAAATCTCTTCCCAGCATTGCACAGTGCAGTTCTTTGCAACATGGTTCAAAGGAGGAAAATACAGGTTTTGCTTCTACAAGGAAAGTTCAGCTGTTAACTGCTCGCCTTTAGACAACTCACAACTGTGACAGCAACTGGAATGAATTACAGCTGCAGCAGCCAAGAGCCAGGGCACCACACACATAGCTCTCACAGGACAGAAGGACTGTTCCTAGTGTTCCAGTTCCTGAGGTCTTTGCTCCCAGTACAAGGGAAATGAAGATGAATAAACCCTGAAAGATCCTCGTAACACATCCCTTGCTACAATGCTCTCTACAGGGCTACCAACCCCACCCTCTCTCAGGGATCCTCTGCAGGTTTAAGGATCAGGCAAACCTAGAGCAAACCACAACTCACCCGTGGCTGAACCCAGCAATGCATTCCTCACAGCCTGAGAGATCCTGTCTTCTGTCAGCCTTGCAGACCTCCCAAGCAGCTTTATATCTTCCTCCTCCCAGCACTCGAGCCACAGTTGAGGGAAGAACAATGCTGTGATGGATGGACAGACTCCCATCATCAGACAGAGGGAACATCTGAAAACACCGAGATAAGGGTGAGCTTTCCTCTTCAGTGAGAGGGAAAATCATTAGGCTTATCCAAGGACAGGTGCCTTTGTCAGATTCCCTGTCACAATTCAGACAGGGAGAAGGCAGCTCAGAAGAGGCTGTGACCTTTCCATTTTGTTTAAAGGAAAAAAAAAAGGAAGAACAGCAGGGGAGAATCCACCAATGCCCTTCCAGCAGCCTGCAGCACAGGCTTAAGAGGCATCCACTCACCACTGCAAGGAAAAGGCTCCATTGCCTCTCTCTGGCAGCAGGCTGGGCCATCCTCTGTGCCTGTCAAATCCCATTCACACAGCCCTGATTCTGCTTTCTGTCACCAAGGAAATCCTCTGTGCTTCCTCCCTGCTCTGCTCTATTCTTACAAGTATTTTCCCCAGTGCAGGGGAAAAAAAGAAAAAAAAAAAGAAAAATAAAGGCAGGAAAAGAACAGCAAGGAGCAGATGTGCAATGCTTTATAAACTAACCAGACGACTCAGCAGCTGACCCCTCCTTGCCAAGCCTTCCACTTGCCAAAGGGCTATGGAATAGCAGGTCTATCTGGTCAGCTCTGCCAGGGGGAAAAAGCCAAGTCTGCATCCAAATGCATTCACCAAGTCATTGTACGTCCTTTTGAGAGGTGAGACCTCACCAGCATTCCTCACCTCCACCAATGTTGCTACTTACCTTTACAACCAGCAACCCCACCATGGAGAACTTCAGCAGCACTTTGGCAGCCAGCACATCATCCAGGATCAGAGGGAAGACTGGCAGGACTGTGGTCATAGTTCAGAGGAGTGACAGAGCAGGTTTACAGAAGGAAATCATGACCAGCAGCACAAAATGTGTCACCCATATGACACAGCAGGAGCCACTGTGAAGTATGTGCTTGAGGTGCAGGCTTAGGTAAGCCAGGATCCAGCCAGAGATGCACATTGCTGCTGGCACCTTTGGCAAACACCCGTTTTCTCCAGGCAGTTTTCCCAAGCCCTACTAAGGCGTTTCCACAGTAACATAAATTGCTGACTAACGAAAGTTCTCAGACACTTCCAGTCCTCCTCTGTAGATTTCCAAGAAAATTGCACCTATAAATATCCTGTTGTAAAAAAAAAAAGTGACAGCAAATACTCAAAGGAAAAGTCTGCTTTGAACCACTGGTGTCCAGGGCCTGATCCACATCCACTGAAAAATGGATTCACTCTCAAGACAGATCTTCCCCTGTGAGGGCTATGTCTCAGAGAAAAAATGTTTTTATATCCTCTTATTAGACAAAATTCTCCCAGGCACAAATGGAGACAAAGCCAGTGTGACAATTACAGCACCACTCTTTTGAGGCTGCAGATGATCTACAGACATTTGAATGAGATGGCAACAGACTTTCTTCATCAGCAGCCTGGATTTGGGAATATTGGTGGGGGTAAGGCAGTGTCCAGCACTGCTGCAACTGTGCAGCACGGAGTGCACATATTCCAAGCTGCTCAACAAGAGCAGAGGTAGAGCTCACTATTTCTTCTCACTGAGAAATGGTACCCAGAACTGACCTCGCTCTTCCAGGCCAAAGTCCAAGTGCTCCAGTGTGTGTGGGAGGATCAAAAGAAGCTTCATGTGTCAGTTAAGGAGCAGCCTGGAACCAGGATGCTGTTGAAGACACTGCAGCCACCCACAGTGGGCAAAGTGGAGCAGAAAAGCCTGAGCACTGCTCCAGGGCAGCCCTGCGTGTGGACACACCACCCCAACAACATGGGAATGGAGGGAATGGGGTGCAGGGAACCCACCTGGGCAAGCAGCTCCTCCTCCTGGGGCTGCATCTGGGGCCCAACCACCCTCCTGCAGCAGCTAAACCTTCCCAGCCCACAGAAAGGACTCCTGCCATCCTGCCTTGTGCAGTCCATGCTGAGACCACACTCCAAAGGTGCTGCTGCCTCTGGAATGATACATGAACCCAAGGGAGGCTGAAAAGCAGAGAAATGAGGGCAGCCTCTGGATTTAGTGTTTGCTTTGAGAAAAGACTGAGGAAGTCAAGCTTATTCTGAGCACTAGAGGGAAGACTTCAAGGTGACCCATCCACAGCACTCAAAACTGAGCAGAGCGGGCAACAGGCACAGATAAGTGCAGAGTACCCAGTGGGTATTTTCCCAAATGTACCACTAAAGAAATCAGGCAAATTCTCAGGTAACACCGATAGAAATGATCCCAAACCTGTTTCCATTTCCAAGACACTTGGTTCCACCCCACCACTGCAAGGGATCTGCCAAAAAGGGTAGAAGAGGAACAGAAGTCTATAACTGCAGAACATCTCTTTAAAAACACTTGATGATGTAGGAGACAGAAATGTTCTGCTTCAAAGCAGTCTTCCCCTTACTACTGCCAGTGGGGCAGTTTGAGGGTCCCAAAGTCTCAATCTTCCTAGGGCAATTACAAACCTGAGTTGTGCTTCACTGGATGTCCATGATAATCTTCAGCCTGTCAACACAGCTGATGTGTCTGATAATCTATCCCTGAGCAGATGGAAGCAAAGAAAATAACAAAAAAGGTAGAACCAGCAATGAGTAACTGGACTGTGCTTTGCTGTAAGATAATGCAGCTGCTAACAGAAGAATATAATCATCACACAGTCAAGATGTGCCTGAGTCTTTGGGAATGACAATGTTAAACCTCTCCCTGTGTATGAAAATCTATTAAAAGCAACATCAGACAGAGAAATAATCTGCTGTATTTTCCTCTCAAATGCTCATGGCACCAAGAGACAGAGCTGTTTGAGAAAAGTAAACATTTGGTTAAACATACCAGCCCAGTGAGTGATTCCAGGTTTCAGTTTAGAAAATTACACAAGTACCTACAGCAAGGTCTGTTCCTCCTACAACTGAACTGGCAATCCTGCCTGTCCCCACTGCCCTGCTCAGCCACTCCCCAGCACAGGAAGGCTGTGTTTGTTAACTCCACACTTACTGTAGAAGCAGCAATCCGTGCTGGCTTCTCTGTTACCTGTGAGGGGCCCACCGGGGCAGGTTTGGGTGGTCTCGCTCAGGGCGGAGGAGCCGCTCCCGGCACGGCCCGCTGGAGGGGCTGGAGCGGCCGCACAGCGCCCCCTGCCGGCCGGGACGGGCCTAGGCCCAGACCCAGGACTAACCCCAAACCCAGACCAGGGCCCAGCCCCAGCCCACCCTACTCCCCCCACAGGGGCTGGGTTTTACCCCCATTGCAAGGCATCCTCGTGCTCCTGAGGACCTGAGTCTGAGAAACTGGGTATCGGGAAACACCTTTTGTTTCTTCCCACATGGCAGTTCCTGCCCCAGCATGTGTCCAATCCACATTTCATGCTCCTGTTCTGCAAACCTGGCAGTGTGCCGTGATCAGCACACAGGGCAGGCCACAGGATCAGATTGAGCAAAGGCATTCCCGACACATCACACAAGGCAGACATCCAAATCCTCAGACCTGACAGCAGCTTCCCTTCCCTCCCAGACTGTGCCACTTTCCTGTGAGACTCATGTATGGGAGACTTCACAATGCCAGCAACTTACCAGAGAACAGGCTCCTCTATAGCCTTAGCCAGGTCAGCCAAACCCCCCAGCCCCCACCAGCTGCTGTCCAGAGGCCAAGCACAGCCTGCACCTCTCCCCTCAGCCCAGACCTTCAGCACTCGCCATTCTGTTCTGTGCAAACTGGTGACACCTCCTGCAGCACAGCAGCAGTCACAGCCTCAGCCAAGCCCTTCTATTCCAAAGTATGTGGAGCTCTACTGCCATGAGATCATGCCTTCTCTCTTGCCTTCGGGCAGCTCCATCATCCCTACAGAGCAGCACTGTTGCTGTGCTCTCCGACTCCCCAAAAGAGTGGGAGATCCAGGTACGAGCTGTAAAGAGAATTTCAGTCACCAGATGAATTCACCCAGTACTCAAGATTTTATTAAAAGTAGGCTCTATACAGTACAAAAACACACCATGCTGCAGCATCCCAGATGCCCCTTCCCCACTTCACAGGTTGCCAGAGATGAACCACTAGAGCTTTCAGGATGGCAGGGGAGAGCCAAGCTCCAACTCCTCTCCTTGCACCCAAGGCCACCCCGTTCCTGTACTTGACATCTGCTCCAAGGAGCACCTTTTCCTTGCTTGTAATGACTGGGGCAGGACAATGTGAGCTGTCAGGCAGGGAATGCAGCCCCTGCAGACAAAAGCATCCAACAGCACTGAAGATGCAGCAAGTTCCAGAACCCATTTCAGTAACATGCCTTGTAAGCAGGGGACAAAAAAATATAACAACCTCCATCTAAGTCAGCAGGACACAAATCACTCCTGCCAGCCCTGAGGAAAGGCCAGAGCTGCCACAGGGTGAGAGGTGAATGCTGTGGCTTGGACGAGGATCCTCAGCAGCAGCACAGGAGCATCAGAAGAATCCATCTTCATTAGCAAAACACTGAAACCCCAGCAGGGCCCAGGACAACTTCTGACAAATCTCAACCTGCCAAGAAAACAGCCAACATTTTGTCTGTCCACTCCACCACAAACAGCAAATACACAGCTTTCAAATCCATCCCCAGTCTCAAAATCCCCTGTTAGACAAGGGTTGCTCTGTAAAGAGTGGCAACTTCCTCTCGGGATACACTCAAACTGCACTGTGGGAGCTTCTAGAATAAGACTCACCAAAAGCCCAGGAGACCTGACAAAGCAGAGCCAGAGAAACACATTCAGCCAGCTCAAACAGCTCCACTGTCTGACACAGAGGACCCATTTCCTTTTGCATAAAGGGGCACATAAAGGGGGCACAATCCTGCTCTTCAGACACTTCAGCCTCCCTGGAGACAGAGCAGCTGCACAACAGACACCTCAACATGAGGCTGGAACTGAAGGAGCCAGTGAAAACAGCTGTTCATCCATGTTTTTTCTAAAGCATTCATGAAATCCTAACCAAACAGATTTTTCAGATGTCACATAGTTGATCTTGAAGAAAAAGAACACCCTCTCTTGGCAAATAGACACTGCTGGAAGCTGACTTTCACTCCCTTCTCAAAGTATTGAGAAACTCCCATTCAGAAGCAGAAAGAAAACAAAATATCAGGAACAAAAGCTGACTGTTCAAGAAGCACCTCATTTTAACACTGCTTAAATGGGGCAAGACAACAATACATTTATGCCCTTAAACTGAAACCTGTCAGAGCTCTCTGCCATTTATTTGGGATCTTTCTTTTACTTTTGATCCTCAAGTCTTTCACACACATCAGTGTTCCTATGATCAGCTTCTAGTGCTGCCTGGGGGTGTGCAGCACACCCTGCAGAAGGGGCTCCTTACACACCATGAAGGCATCGTGCAGCTGTGGAACCAGTGTGGCTAAAAGGGTGTGCATCAACATCACCCATCCGGTGTGGGGAAAGAAGGCTGAAGTCACCATGACAGATGCTCTTCAGCTGAATATTAAAAGGCAGTCAACTGCATGTGAAAAATCTTCATGTCCACAACTGCTGACAAGGTATTAATCCCTGCAGGAGACTGGAGTATTTCAACAGGGATTGATACTCTGGTCTATCTTACAAGGGTCCTTTCTGCAACACTCCAATGTCTACTCTGCCAAATCCTCAGGTACATTAGGCTGTCAGAGCACTGCAGAAGCAACTCCCTTGCAGAAACATGTTTTTTTATTTAAGCCAGTGACCATACGTGGATCAAAGACTTACCATTCTCCCCTGCCAGATGGGCACACATGGTGGAATAAAACAGGTAACTGCCCTCCTCACACCACCACTGCCAGCCGTAGCCTTCACTTTAATTCTCCCAGAGGCTCAACCCTGTCCTGTGTCTGCCTTCACAGTGCCCTGTGGGTAAAGCCAAAAGAACAGTCAGCACCAGGCCCTGCCACAGTGTGGGACACAGCAGCACTTCCCTGCTGGTGCATCAGACACGATCTGGCTTGAACAGCAAGAAATCAACACTGTCGCTCTGATGGGGAAAGAATTTAATCATCACTTACACCAGCAAGTCCCCAGGAGCTGTGACTGCTGACCCACTGAAAGCTATGCCACACTCCCACCTTGCCCAGCAGATCCACAGGGACAGAGGTAATGGCAGAGGAAGTGGCAAAGACATGACCACATCTGCCATCCCTTCACGCTCCCTCAGCCTGGCCCACAAGGGTCAGGGTAGAAAACACTTACGAGCAGCAAGTCCCAACAGGACACACTTCAGCCAGAGCAGTTCCTGCCCCTTACTGGGGCAGCTGGTCTGAGCAGCCCATCACCCACATGTCTGTGCAGGGTGCCCTTAGGGAGCTGCTGAACACACTGCAGCAGGGAAACAACAGGACAGAGCTGTGAGAGCCTGTCCTGCTCTAGCTCAGCACACGCCACAGCAGCTTACAGACCACGTGCCCTGCTGGTTCTTCACCAGCCACACCTGCACTTTGGACATGCTGGAACAGAAGGCCCAAAGGGCCTCATTGCAATGCCTGTGCATAAGGAAAGGCTCTGCACTTTCATCTCTACAATACCCAGACTAACACTCAAATTTACACATCTGTCTAGTCTCCTGGGACAAAGTGGGAGCAACTCCCTTGCAGAAAAACTTACTTCCCCCCCCTTTTTTTTCAATTTAATTTAAACATGTGATTTACAGTTACTTCAAAAACTTACCATTATCTGCTAGAGGTTCAAGCCTGGTAAAGCAAAACAGACAATTCTCCTCATCACACATTTGCCATAGCCTTCACTTTAATTCTCCCAGAGGCTCAACCCTGTCCTGTGTCTGCCTTCACAGTGCCCTGTGGGTAAAGCCAAAGGAACAGTCAGCACCAGGCCCTGCCACAGTGTGGGACACAGCAGCACTTCCCTGCTGGTGCATCAGACACGATCTGGCTTGAACAGCAAGAAATCAACACTGTCGCTCTGATGGGGAAAGAATTTAATCATCACTTACACCAGCAAGTCCCCAGGAGCTGTGGCTGCTGACCCACTGCAAGCTATGCAACAGATGCAGGGGCAACTACGGAGTTCGTGTAAATCCTCCCTCAAATATGGCTGCTTGGCATGCTCAACAGGCACATGGGACAGGGAAATATTCCCCAAAAAAACAGGGAAGAACTACTGATGCATGGGGGTCCCAGAGCAGAGCACAAAACAGCCAGGAGTCACCACAGGAGAAAGAGGCAACGAGCAGAGATTAACAAGCTATTGCCTCCCGCAGGCCCAGGCTTTCTGTCCGCGTGAGAGACTCTGCCTCGTGCTGGCCACGCGGGATCCCCGCACGGCCCCGGGGCCGGGCCCACACCGGGCCCCTCTGCGGGGACACCGCGCTACCGGAGCGCCTCAGCAGCTCCTCTGCAAAAATAGCTCTACACACGGGTATGTTTGAGCCAGCAAGGCACGCCGCTGCAGGGACTCACCGCTGCACCCCGCCAGGGGCTGGGCCCCCGCGGCGCAGGCCGGGCGCGCATCCCCGTGTTCGGCCCGGCGCGTCCCCATGGCCGGCCCGGCGAGTCCCCATGGCCGGCCCGGAGAGTCCCCATGGCCGGCCCGGAGAGTCCCCATGGCCGGCCCGGAGAGTCCCCATGGCNCCCTCACGGCCGGGCCCCCCTCACGGCCGGGCCCCCCTCACGGCCGGGCCCCCCTCACGGCCGGGCCCCCCTCACGGCCGGGCCCCCCTCACGGCCGGGCCCCCCTCACGGCCGGGCCCCCCTCACGGCCGGGCCCCCCTCACGGCCGGGCCCCCCTCACGGCCGGGCCCCCCTCACGGCCGGGCCCCCCTCACGGCCGGGCCCCCCTCACGGCCGGGCCCCCCTCACGGCCGGGCCCCCCTCACGGCCGGGCCCCCCTCACGGCCGGGCCCCCCTCACGGCCGGGCCCCCCTCACGGCCGGGCCCCCCTCACGGCCGGGCCCCCCTCACGGCCGGGCCCCCCTCACGGCCGGGCCCCCCTCACGGCCGGGCCCCCCTCACGGCCGGGCCCCCCTCACGGCCGGGCCCCCCTCACGGCCGGGCCCCCCTCACGGCCGGGCCCCCCTCACGGCCGGGCCCCCCTCACGGCCGGGCCCCCCTCACGGCCGGGCCCCCCTCACGGCCGGGCCCCCCTCACGGCCGGGCCCCCCTCACGGCCGGGCCCCCCTCACGGCCGGGCCCCCCTCACGGCCGGGCCCCCCTCACGGCCGGGCCCCCCTCACGGCCGGGCCCCCCTCACGGCCGGGCCCCCCTCACGGCCGGGCCCCCCTCACGGCCGGGCCCCCCTCACGGCCGGGCCCCCCTCACGGCCGGGCCCCCCTCACGGCCGGGCCCCCCTCACGGCCGGGCCCCCCTCACGGCCGGGCCCCCCTCACGGCCGGGCCCCCCTCACGGCCGGGCCCCCCTCACGGCCGGGCCCCCCTCACGGCCGGGCCCCCCTCACGGCCGGGCCCCCCTCACGGCCGGGCCCCCCTCACGGCCGGGCCCCCCTCACGGCCGGGCCCCCCTCACGGCCGGGCCCCCCTCATGGCGGGCCCCCCTCACGGCCGGGCCCCCCTCACGGCCGGGCCCCCCTCACGGCCGGGCCCCCCTCACGGCCGGGCCCCCCTCACGGCCGGGCCCCCCTCACGGCCGGGCCCCCCTCACGGCCGGGCCCCCCTCACGGCCGGGCCCCCCTCACGGCCGGGCCCCCCTCACGGCCGGGCCCCCCTCACGGCCGGGCCCCCCTCACGGCCGGGCCCCCCTCACGGCCGGGCCCCCCTCACGGCCGGGCCCCCCTCACGGCCGGGCCCCCCTCACGGCCGGGCCCCCCTCACGGCCGGGCCCCCCTCACGGCCGGGCCCCCCTCACGGCCGGGCCCCCCTCACGGCCGGGCCCCCCTCACGGCCGGGCCCCCCTCACGGCCGGGCCCCCCTCACGGCCGGGCCCCCCTCACGGCCGGGCCCCCCTCACGGCCGGGCCCCCCTCACGGCCGGGCCCCCCTCACGGCCGGGCCCCCCTCACGGCCGGGCCCCCCTCACGGCCGGGCCCCCCTCACGGCCGGGCCCCCCTCACGGCCGGGCCCCCCTCACGGCCGGGCCCCCCTCACGGCCGGGCCCCCCTCACGGCCGGGCCCAGGGCCGGTGTGCCCCGCCGCCACGGGCGAGCGCGGCTTCGGAAGTTTCATTGTCCCTTCCAAAGAATAACCAGCCCGGTCCGGGGCGCGCGGTGACTGACCCAAAGGCCATCGCACCCCTGACACACCGCCGGGCCCGAAGCTGGAACTTGTGGAATAAGTCTCAATGCCATTAATCGGAGTGGTAGAACAGCAAAAGATGAAAAGACAATCAAAGGAAGGGCAGTTTAAGATGATTACAGGGAAAACTAATCTTGTTACACTGCAAACACATGTCACATGCACAAGGCAAAAGGAACTGCAAAGGTGATTGGTGTTGCCAAGTGAAAGTGAGACTGTCTGGGGTACTCAGCAGCTGCAGCGGAGCTTAGTATTGAATTTACTTGATTTCCCTGGGTTTCATTCTCCGTGGCAAACCCAAGTGGGAAATGCCTGCAGCAAGGTGAGTTCTTCGCTCGCTCAGGGGTCACTGATCTCCAGAGGCAGCGAGCGTCTTTGCAGCCGCCAGTGCCGCCCATTGTTCCCCTGCAGGGGCAGCTCTGGTGGGGACACCGGGGCAGAGCAGCAGCCCGTGCCCCACAGCCCCCTGCCCCACACC
>VXBX01000574.1:68388-95107 GCA_013400415.1 Scytalopus superciliaris | reverse complement strand
CCCCACACCTCCCCTGCCCCACAGCCCCCCTGCCCCACAGCCCCCCTGCCCCAGCGAGCCCCAGGGCAGCAGAGCCCAGGCAGAGGGCACAAGGCTGGAAGTTCCCTCACTGTTCTGGAAACTACCACAGCTTGGGAAGGTTGTGTTTGTATTCCCTGCCAGCCCTCACAGGGACTGTCACAGCATCTCCTGCACCCCAGTGGGAGTGCGAGTGCACAGCCAGTACCCACAGGGCAGCGGGAGCTACCACCAGGATTGCCTGCTTTGGGAGCAGTGATCTCCCTTCTGCATTAAAAAAGGCATTTAAACATAAGAGATTGTCTTTTACTGGGAAGTAGTAAACAGAAATGGAATAACAGGGTGAAAGCATTGAAAGCTTTGTGGAGAGAAGTTTTTGCATGATTAACGTGGGACTTTTAAAATCTCAACCATCCTCTATTAGCAAGCTGTTGGAAATACTGTGAAATTGGAGGTGAGAGAATGAGTAAAAGTTTAAAAGCACTATAATGTGTCATTTCTAATCAAAGGCATTTTGTTGCCTTAGGATCCTGGTAGTGGTATACAAAATAATTTGTTTCATCAAAGAATAAAAAGCACCCTTGGATAAGTATTACTTGCCATCTGTATGCTTTTATTCAGAGCTAGTCCAGAGATTAAATGAATACTCTGGAGATTTTAATTTGCTATAAGCAACTTCTTTTTTTTCCCCAGCCTCCTTCCGTGGGATGTTCAGGCTCTTACTCAGAAGTTCCTGGATGGTAACTGAGGGTATGTATCCATCAAGCCACACAGCACAGAGGTGGAGGGGAGTATTTTCACATTTATAACCACCTCTAGGGCTGTATTTCTTTGTCTCAGCTTAAACAGCAGTATCTAAATAAAACCACTTCCATAGAGGGGCCCTTAAGGAAGGTTTTACCTTGATTCACACTTACTGTGTTGGTTTCTACCTACAGACTGTCCAAGTAAAAGCAGCAAAGAGCTGTGGTTGCTTCACAAGACTAGTGAAGTGGTACCCACATCACATCCCAGCCCTGCCTGCACTTAGGCACTTTTGGAACCTCCACCAATTGTCTTTATAGAGTAGGAGGGAAATAAAACTATTTCTGACTTCAATCAGTGGGTTGAAACAGAATTTTGGTTTGATCCCCACATAACAATAGCTGCCAAGTACAGCTCTATTGAATTCTGTTGCATATGTTACCAAAACTTGACCAGAGAATTAATAACAACCCTGCTGACTCCAGACTGACTCCTTTTAGGTGCTATTTATCCAAAAGAAGTGGCAGTTGTCTGTATCCTAAACCAAAACAACACCAACAACAAGTTCTGGGAATGTATTTTAATATTATGGAACAAACAAGTGTTTCTGTGGCTCCAGGCTGCTTCTCATTCTTGTTCGCTCTCCTCCAGAGCCTTTCAGGAGACCTAAAAGCACATTTTAGCTCTTACAGGTCAGCATTTCCAAAAATACATGTTGGCACAACTTCTTTTCTTTAAGATTCCCATCCTGAAACCAAGAAGGATGGATAACAAAAAGTCATGTTTCTTCTGTGGGGACTCAGGACTTCAGGCCCTGAAACCAGGAGCCCACGAGGCCCAGACCTCCCTCTGGTGCACAGGGCAGTGGCCCTGGGCAGCCCTGTCTGCAGAACAGCCATGAGGCCTCAAAGGCTGGGACAACAACAGGGTCGGTTCTGAGGAGACACAAGGGCACTGTCTCAGCTGTGTCTCTTGCCTTTGCTGCCTCAGGCACAGAGGAGACAACAGGGAAAGCAAGGGACTATGATGCTCTGGGAAAGCCCCACTTTTATTCAGAATTCATGTTGGCTTAACCAGAATCCACATGGTGCCATGGAGTGTCCCACCACAAGGCTGGGATTGCAGCAAGGGCTTCCCTTACACAGCACCTTGAAGGGATTGGGGTGTTTAACTGCACTGAAAGGTTCCTGTGGCAAAGTGCCTTAATCCAGGTTCCTGTCAAACAGCCCCACTGGCTGCTGCAGAACAGTCCTGAGAACAGGCACCAGTCCCATCCAAGCAGAAAACTCAGCAGCAGCAGGGGAAGGTGGGGAGAGCATTCCCACCGCTGTCAGCATGTTCCCTTTCCAATAGGAATTGTTTGGCAAGGACTTTCTAAGTTGGAAGAATTTGCAATACAAAGCCTCAGCCTAGCAAGTTTCTTTTAATTTTTAAATGTACAGCATTTTAGTTCTACAAATGTAAAAAAAATTAAAACAAAAAAAACCTTTACAATGTTTGGGGTTTTTTGCTTATAATGATCAAACCCAACGTGATTCAATGCAATCTGGTCTGCAGTTCCTGTGGCCTGATTGCTTTGGATCATGCAAATACAATGGCCAAGATGCAGCTCTGAGCACCTGCAGGAGCTGCTCCCTGTGGCAGAGTCCCTGCAGGTGCTGCACAGTGTAGGAACTGCTACTACAGGTCACAGGTAAGTACACACTGAACGAGACAGGACACGTGTCAGTTCTGGTTTGCAGCACTGCCCCCCAGTCGCAGGGCAAGGCAAGGCTGGGACTCGAGTTACAAGCAAACAAGGAAACTTCAAAGTAGAGACTTGAAACTCTGCAGTCCCACCCACCAGCCGTGCCAGGGTCCTCGTCTAAGCTGACTTTTAAGTTCCACTTAAAACTCCAGTTTAAGCTCTCATTCACAAAGCTGCACTAACACACTGTGGCACAAATAACAAACCGTACCCACATTACTTTGCATTCCCTTCCCTGCTGGGTCTGCACACCCTGCACAGCACGAGCAGGGACCTCGATGCACTTGGGACCCACCATAAGTTACTCCACAGCTTCACACACTGCCTGGACTAGAGCACAAGCATTACAAATCTATCAAAAAGCAGCCCCTGTGGTGGCATACAAGAATAAATTAACCAAAAAAATTTAGTATTACCATTTATTGGTGACAAACACTACGTTTTACTTACATTCCATGGGGAGAAAAAATTCCAGCGTAAACAATGAACGGAAGCAGTACTGAACTCGCGCGGCTATCGTGCTGTACCTGGACCAAGGCAAACCTCATCGCGCACCCTCCGTGCGCAGGAACACAACATCAAAAGCAACACAGTTATATATAAACATAGGTAATTTTTTTCAGCCCTACATGGAGATGTAATTAAACAGTATAAAGCACTCAAGGAAAATCAATCTGCAGTTTTATATGCACTACATTGAGATCATATCCTGTACTATGTGAGCTGTGAGCCACTGACACACAGTCCCCAAAACACAGCTCAGAGATCACTGAAAGTCACGTTGCATTCGAGTTCCTCTACCCCACACTAAAAAAAACCTAGAAATTAACCAAAAATGATCAAACCAAGTTTAAAATTCCTAAAGTGTTTTAATTCATTCAACCATTGGATAATTAAGGTTGGTTTGCAAAAATATGGGGCTTTTTAAAATGGTGGGACACAGCCTGTTTCGAGTGAAACGCTGCTATTCCAATAAAACCAAAGTAACCACATACATGGATATGATCTTCCCAAGTTAGTTCACAGGTAACATGTCAGTCTCAGAAGACAAAGTTTCTAAACTGTGCTATTGTTCTAGATACAATTAAGAAACTTTTAAATGAAAAATTTATAGTGTCATTTCAATCAAAACAACATAATGAAACTAAAAATGTATCACTGTTTGAAGAAAAAGCAACAGTTATGATTTAGACACTACAGTAGGTTGTAGAGACTGTAGCACTCTAACAGTTAGGTTACATTAAGAGGAAGCATTTGATTTTCTCTGGTGCTTTCAGGTTTGGGTTCAGTCAAGAGCCTGTTTCAGGCAGTGCTGTCCAGTGTTTGTCCCAAAGGGTTTGCGCTCGCCGGTTTGAGGAGAGGGTCACTTTCCATTTCTTGTTTCACACATCTAAAATGAGAAAACACCTGTTACTTAGGAGACAAAACAGTTTCCACAAATAAGATGCTTTAAATCAGATACAAAGAATTTTATGTGCATGTAACAATCTGTTGCCATATAACAGCCTCCATTTTTAATTAATGAGCACTTTGGGAATCCCATCACTGTTAATTTGAGAGCTTATCATCTCAATGAGAGGCTCAACTTTCTCTCCCTCACCCCCAGTCAAGGGAATAATTTACAACCCCTCCATGTTTCTGCTGCAAATGAGCTTTGACCCCTGCCCATCCCTTTCTATGTGACACGCAACAGTGTGAGAGAGAGGGAAGCAGCTTGAACCCCAGACCCTGAGTGTCACTGCACAATCACAGTCCTGGGCAGAGAAAAGGGAAGGGGTAGCTGAGCACAGGGAAGCCAGAACTGTCAGACTGGTCTGGGCTCACCCATGGCTGCAATCACAGCCACCACACTTCACCCACTCGCTCCTGTCAGCACTTTGCATCTGACACATCAAAGTGCCAGGCTTGATTATCCAGCTCCCCTTTGGTCCTGCCCTCAGCATTTTAACTTTTCTGGCCAAGAAAACCCCTCACATATTATTTGCCTATAGAGCATCAATGCAAGGGAAGTCAAGGGTTCCCACTCACACAGACATTGGTCCATTTCCTGTCCTTGGCATCTCTGTGGTTTGTTGGTCCAACTCAGACAGCAACTTTAAAATATTCAGTGCAGCCTAAAGAGAAGAGAGAGCACTCAGCAATTCAGCCTCAAGCCATTCAGTAGTTTAGTGAAAGCACTTACTTAAACCAACCAAATGTTCTAATTTTGGCAATATATTTTTTGAAATGCATAATTATTGTGAAAAATGCAATGGTGTAGCATTTCATCTTTCTTCATTAACCAGTGGGATGATGCTGTGACTGGGTATTTCCACTGCACTTGTTTCAGCAGTGGGGAAAAATTAACACAGCAGGACTAGGAACAGCAAGAAAAAAAACACAAATGAAGCAAATGTGCTTTTTGTAGACCAAAACTGTGAGCACATGTTGAGCATATTAAACATTATTTACATTAGAATCTGATATTATTCATCATTATTTCAGCAACCTGTGAAATATTAGACAAAAATTAGCCAGGGAGCTGTGCAGCATCTAATTCCTTGCTCCCACCAGCAATATAAACCTTGGTCCAAGATCAGCATTTCAGTAACATTCATCATACCATGTCGTGGCAAGACTCCACATCCTTTCCAATCCCATGGCTGATCAGTGGTGGCTGAGAGGAACAGTTTATAAGAGATACAAACTCGTTCTTGTTATTTTTTGGAAAGTCTTTATATTCAACCTGAAGAAAAGAGAAGGATTTAATTCTTTCCAGTTAACCAAGTACAGGAAGTTTATCACGACTACTGCAGATTATTTGCCTATATATGAAGCTGAGCCTTTCTTCTCATCATTCTGTCAGCCAGCAGAACCATTCTCTCTGAAGTTTAACCTCACCATGTGTTTTAGTACTCACAGGAGCTCTGCAAGCCTCTTGAACAAAAGTGGCTACTTAATAATGATTGTTGCTGGAACCCTTGTTCTGATCACTGCTATCTACCTTTCAAATTTCTATATTATGCTTTTTAATGCACTGAGCACCAACCAAGAAAATGCACAGCTTACAGCAAATGTCAATGTATGAAAGACTAGTGAAAGAATCTGATTTCACATCAGACAAGTTCAAGTCCACACTGTGTTGCTACATTGGAACAATTTTCTGAAAATGCTACTTTAATTTTGTTCTTCCAAGACCTCAGTGTTGCACTGAATTAGGGCTGAGGATGGCACAGAAAAGCACATTGAAAATTAAATTAAAAAGGTGCAAAGTTCAGAACATGTCATAGGTAAAGTAAAACTTTTACATGATTTTCAGCTGAACAAGCAGCCTCAGAACACAGTCACCTAAACTAAACCAGAACTAAAAAGCTTTAGAACAAACAACAGGCTGGGCCAGCTTGGACAGCTCCGGCAGAAATCTTGCAAAGCTGAACAGTTACCTGGATTCCTTGGACGTTGGAGAGATAGTCCAGCTGCTCGGAGGGCCTGGTCAGGGGTCCGTGGGGCACGTGGCCTGAGGAGTTGCTGCTCTTCAATATGGTCTCAGCAGTGGGAGAGGTGCCCCCGTAGAGCAGCTCCCGCGCGATCATCGCCGTCACCGTCGCCTTGGCAGGGTTGGGGGCTGCCCGGCTGAACTCTTTGGTGTGGTGTCCTTGGTTGGCTCCTACAGCCTGGGCAACCTCGGGGACCATAGGGAGGATTCCCGCGGGAAGCTGCTGATGGCTGAGATAAGGCATCCGAAACTCGTCTTCTTTATTACCTGGGAGGGGAGAGGGGCACTCTGCAAAGCTGCTGTTGGGAGCCCCCCTGCAGGCACAGGCAGCCAAAGCCACTTGGGCAAAAACACTCTGTTTCAAATGGCTTTTGAAATACCACCACACTTGGTGAGCCCAGTCAGCTGTGCTGGGTCAGGGCCTCAGCATCACTGAGACAGAGCTACTGAATTACTGAGCCAGGGCAACGCCTGCCCCTGACAATGGAGCCCCTCGACCTCGAGCAGCAGCTTCTCCAGGTCAGTCAAGCTCACAGACACCTGAGACAGTTGCAACTACATTCTAGATTGGTCTTTTGCTTTCAGAATTTTTTATTTCATCATTTAAACTGTAGAAGCAAATAGTGAAACCACAAACTGGCTGGAGCCACTCTTAAATAAAGAGAGTGACAGTCCACAAAATTTAAACTGTATGTTGTGAGAACAAGCAGGCAGGAAAGGTAAAATGGAAAGTTAGCACAGTGTGTCTGTAGTGCTGACACCCTTTCCCATCTTCAACCCAGGAAAAGGGGCCTTGGGAGGAATAAACTCTTTGGGGTTTGAACAAAACCTTCCCAAGGGCTCCATTTAGTTTGCAAGGCACAGCCCTGCTTGTCCCAGGGTGCTCACTGGCACAGCTGGGGGGACTGGGAACAGATCAGACCCCCCACCAGGGCTGTGCTGCTTTCACCCAGGTCACTCACTGCTTGGAGTCTCTTCAGAGCCCGGCTCAAAGAAGGTGACTTTTCTTCCATCACCTGGTTTCTTCACTGGGGTCTTAAAAAGAAAAGGGAAAGAATTCAAACATACAGTATCCATTTAAAACTACACCCCTGCCCCCAAGTTTTGAAGTTTTCAAGGTGCAGGTGATCTGACCAGCCAAAATTTTACTGAAAAAATTATTATTCAAAAACCTCAATTATTACACCACCACCAAGAAGAGATAAGTCCCGTGATTCTTATTCACTGAAGGACTAAAACTATCCACAGCCCAGAGGAGTGGTATTAGGAACACACTCACAACCAGATGCCAGAATAAAGCCAGTTAAACTGCCATTAGTTATTGGTACTGCTAAGGAGAGCACACTGACATGAAAAGGAGAAAACTAACCCCAGAAATGCTGTCTGAACTCCCTGGTAACATCTGCTGAATCGCCAGCAGAACACAAGGCTCCTTCCCTGCTCAGGAGCCCACCAGAGAGACCTGTAACAAACTTTCCACTGCAACTGGTGGCAAGGCTGTATAAAACTCTTTGCTGCCAGGGTCCTAAAACCTGCAGGTCTGCAAGTTTCTAAGACCAACACAATTATCACAAGTTCTGAGCCATTCCATAAAGCAGAAATACATTCATTTAGCCTTCTGATCATACTTGGATTTACTTGAAAAAACAGACACTTCGTGTATCCAAAGCACACTATTTGTTAGTGAACAGCCCCCTCCACACAACAGTTTCCTGGCTAGGGCAGAGAGCACAAATATCCCACCCTGCTACTGCCTTGCAAAGCTGCTGCTGTTCCAGCTCAGCCTTTTCTGCAGCATCAACCAGCCACCAGTTCCTCCAGACTCACCTTCTCTTCTGTCTTTAATGCTGGTTTTGGAGGTTGAGGTTGAGGGACTTTAAAACCTAAAATTTCCAACATATTTTCAGCTGCATTGCGTTTAGCAACCTTTTTGTTCGTACCCATTCCTTCAGCTGTGTGTACACCAACTTTCACCTGGGCAGAAGAGGAATAAAAACCAGTTCAATTCTTAAGCAGTAGTGTGGGATTCCTTTATTAGTGACCTGTGCCTGCAGCACACCCTGAGTCACAAAACCATTGTTCCAAGCAAGTTGTCATTTATTATCAATGGTCATTGGCCTTCAAGCACAAAATACCCCAAGAGAAGTCACGCAAACAACTGTATTTCATCATCTCACTTTGGGTACCTAAGTTAGTGTTAATAAATACTACGTGACAAAACACAAGCAGCTCTGTATCTCTTAGTAGAATATTAATATTTCTGTTCATTAAAACATTAGGCAGTTACAACATAGACTTCTGGTGCCCTATGCAATTTTTTTAAACATGACTCCCATCACTTTTCTTGCATCTCTATCTCCTGTGAATGTAACCCACCAGATATTTTGTTAAATCATGTCATAGAAATCTGACTGTAATCCTCTTAATTCTCTCTGTCATCATGACAACCTGATTACCATAAAAAAGCCCCAAAGAGATCCCAGACAGGCCCCCAGATTTGTGCAGTGACCACACCAACCTGCATCACAAACTCCCTGCGCCGGGGCAGCCCACGCTCTGTGATCAGCATGTACTCAGGCTCCTTCTCCTTCTTGGCCTGCTGTATCTGGGCAAGTCTGCTTATGGGATTCATTCCTTGACCATACTCTGGACTTGTTTGCAGCTATGTAGAACAATGTTTAGGAAATAAGCCAAAATTTGTAAATACTTGGTTCAATAGACAAAATGCAGTCTGCAACTGAATTTTCATCTCTAGAATTTAAAAATACTGAAACAGAAGTTGCTTAATGAAACACCATCACAGCCACAGAGAAATACTCAGTTTATTTGGCTCTGCTGTCACACTTGACCACATGTAACCTACTCCTGCTAATAGCTTTACAAGTTCTAATCCTGCTATATTAGAAGGGGCAGGCTTGCAGAGAATTTGCACAAGCAAAATCAAGCAAAACCCAAAGCTGTAAAGTCTAAGGCTTGAAAGTCAGAGTCTGATTTTTATGTGCCACCCATTCCTGTATAAGGTTTCTCTTTCCTCATGAATTTACTGAAAACTGCTGTGAGAATGGTGTGAGAACCCCATTAGAGTGGGAGCAAAGTACCAGTTCATTTGTGCTGGCAAAGGCTGAGCAGCTCAAGAGTGTTTATAACTGACTCAGAGAAGCCTCTTGGCTGATGATTATTTGCACAGTCAGATCTCCAATCTTTTGTCTCTTACCTTCACTATTGATTTTGTTTTCTTTTTGATTCGTGGCTTCATTTTCTCAACCGTAGGAAGGGGTGGCAATTTTTTCAGTTCTTCTAGGACTGCTATTGCAGCATTTTTCTTTGAGATCTTCTTGCTCTTTCCTTCACCTTCACCCATGAATTCTCCAACTGACACCTTGGTTACAAAGCTCTTCATATGGGGAGGACCACTTTCCTTGGTCACCTGTTTCAGAGGGAAAAACTGAGTGAAAGCGTGATAAACACTTATTAAAAATGGTAGGGCACATTGGTTATAGCAAACTTCTCTCAAGAACTATGGATAAAGAGATTTTAGATTCTCATACAATCCAAAAAGTAAATAATATTCACTCTAATAACATAACCCCACCCAAATAAGCATATACTTTTAAAAGATCAGATGCAGCAAGCACTAAACTGTATTTACATGCAAGTCATTAACCCATCTCACTTAATTTACTGTTTCAGTATTGAAATATGACTGTTCTATTTCATCAGTGTGTGCTTTTCTGCAGTTAACATCCCCTCATTAAATATGTCATGGTAGAGTAATAAAACATTATAGAGAAAGCAATTCTTTAGGATCCAGCACTTTAGTTCAGAAATTCTGATTTCTGAACTCAGAATTCTGGAGACATCTAAGAGACAGCTGCCCACTACAGATTTAGTCTTCCAACTCCATTCATAACACATCATACTTCAAAATATCCATATAGTCAAAAAGTAAGAATGAATTAAGAGCTTCCACCCACAGTGTATTTTTACCAGTGATGCTCAGGCTGATCTGCAGTAATTGAAAGCTTCATGTAAAATCTCATGCAACAGTTTCAGAAGCAATTCAGTTACACACAACTGCATTTTCTTACTACAGTAATTCAGACAATTGACTTGAATGTTACTCTGCCAGCTCAGGGAAGCAGCACGATAAATTAATATTTTAGTGAAACAGAGACGCTCCTGTGGAAGCTCCTGATTTAAGATAACTGAAACGATCAAGGAGGGGCAAAGAGGCAGCAAGCAGCCAGGCCAAAGGGAAAGGAAAGTCAGATGCACATGAGGTCACCCCATGGCAAGAAAAGAAACCTACTTGTGAGATTCTGCACCTCGTGGGTGGTCCAGATCAGTGCTTAGTTAAGCAAATACTTCCATACTTGTCTTTCAGAGTGAGCTCTGCTCTTTGGCCTCAACTCTGCACTTCCATGTTCTAACCATTGACGGGGGGTTATGTTTTGGTTCTTCACTGTAACACTGATTTTCCAAAAAGCTTGGAAAAAGATTGCACAGACAACCACAGTGTAGCTGTTCACTCATGTAATCATTTTAGGCCATGAATTTGTGAACAGGTAGATTTTTCTTTTTCTTCCCTTTACCACTGAAATTCTGAGACAATCAGGGTGACTGTCAAAGGTAAAAGTGTATTCACAACTAACAAGACAAGTTAAAAGTCAGTTGTTTGGGTTATCTAGGAGAGACTTCATGTGTACCCTTAATATTCTAATAAAAACAAATCTAGAGCTTGTAAAATAAACATACCTCAAAATTCACAGGCAAGTTCCTTTTAAGTGCAATCTCAAAAACTTGGCTTATTTCAGATTTATTGAGATTTTCATCATCTGGTTCTTTTCCGTTAACCTAAAAGAAGCATACTCTATTTAAAATAAAGATCCTATTAAATTGAATTTTATCCATTCAACCACTTTACTGAAATTTTAAGTGCTCTAACCTTTACTGTCATGTTATGTGAATGTGGAGAAATGCAGCCCACATACTACAGAACTGAAACTTAAGAAGCTCATTAAGGTGTATGTGTAGAAGCTTGCAAACCTTCATATTTTCATGTGCTTGTTACAGGAAAGAACAAATGGAATAAGGGCCAATAGGTTTAAAAACGTGTTTGCAGAAAACCCAATTGAAGTGTTAAATGAACTGATTTCCAAATGGAAGTACCTTTATGAAATACAGTTTTCATATACTGATTGGACATTTGCACCAAAAGTACTAAGACAGTATCAGGTAAGAGAAAGGGCAGGAAAATAAAGATCTGAGAGTGGGACCAATGTGAGTGAGGGATGGGTGACCAGCCCCTGGCACAGTCCTGGCTTTTCACGTGCTCCCTTGTAAATGCTTCATCTACAGCTTTTTCCTCATCTGAAGAACATCCTGCCAGGAACTTGCCCAAATCAAACTGTGTCCATCTCTGAGAACTCACACCTGCCCTAGCAGTGCTGGTGAAGCTTCTACCCACAGGCACTTCTACATATCTCCAGGTAAAACTCTGACTGTGATTCCAAAAATGTGTTTACTGATGCTGGGATCAACATGAACTAAGAGGCAACAGTAACAGAGAAATTTTAGAACAAAGTGTGCAATAGTGCTATTGGAAAGATTATGATAAAGGTGAACAGCAACAATTTCACCAATTATATCATGCCACAAAACTAGTTATGCAATCAGGTAATGAAAATTATTCAATATTTTTTGGAGAAGCAGCAGAAGAGCTGATCTAGAGAGCTCTCATGGATTAAAACAAGTTTGATGGCAGCAAGCATCCCCCATGGCTGCTACTAACAGGCTGGTTTAAAACAAGAAGGATGTTTTTATCCCACCACTTGAAACAGCCTCCTCCCATCTCAGAAAAAAACCCAGTAAAATTAATCTGAGGTTTTCACTGTCCCAGTGTCCCACCAGGCTTCACACTGCTCTCGTGGGCTGGCCTTGCCCATCAGGCTGGAGCTGCAGGAGAGCACACGGAGCACAGGGCCCTCCTACCAGAGCAGCCCCTGACGTGTGTGATCCCCCAGGCCAGCAGTGCCAGGCTGTGTGGGAGGGTCTCACAGGGCAGGGACAGCTCTGACCATGGAGCAGCCCCACAGAGCCCCCACAGAGCCCCTGCCCCTCAGGAGGCAGAACTGGCAAGGCCCAGGCTGAATACACAAATCAAAGCCTTGATTTCAAATGCAACTGGTACATTCATCAGGAACAGCAGCATATTCCCAGAAGGAATATTTGAACCCATAAGGCCACATTCACTACAGCCTTTGTGAAGATGACCAGGATTTCTCTTTATTGGATCAAATTTTTGCCCCTTAATACCCTCTCAAGAGAATACAAATAAACAGAAGAGAATTATTTGCTCTATTACACTGTATATTCTTGACATATTTCAAGTCTGTGCAAAGCACAAAACACAGGTTCTTTTCTTCAATACCTTTATCTAAAAAGAGTAAATTAATAGCAAAATAACAATTAACAGACTATAGCTATTTTACAGATTATTTTGCCTCTGGTTGAGCACTGGATCAGTTTATTTTATAAATCAAAAGTAACCATACACACAGGCTCTCCCTCTTTCCCTGCACACCTCCAGGCAGGTGAAGGCTCAGGTTTGCTTTTGAAGGAGTTTGCATGTGTGCATAGACTAAACCTTTCAAGGAATCTGTGCCTCTAAATCAGAACAAGACCTCAAATATAAGCATGTACCACTCCCAGCTCTCAGCACATTGTTCAAATCCATCTCTAACAAATGAAAACCAGTCAGAAAAGGAAACAAGTGATATTAAAAACTCCCAAACAAATTCCATGAGTACTATGCTCCATTAGGAGGGATTTGCCCTCTTCCAGGCCCTCCTTCCACATGACCTTCCTCGGACTCCTCGTGACCTGGTGCTGCACACCCGGGGAGATGCTGCCCAGAACTGCCCTGGTCACCCACAGCCCCAGTCTGAGCCTGCTCTTCCCCCTCAAGGGCATGAAGAGCAGCTGATGTCTACCAAGGAAGTTGGCAATAAACACAGAAGCGATTCTGGTTTTAGGATTTTGAGGCCAAAGTCAGACTCCCTGCCCCAGGCTCGTGCTAGGAAGCCCAGCTTTCTGTGTCCCCCAGGCTTTAAATCAAAGCTGTATCATGTCTGTGGCTCTGCCGAGTCACCCCACCCTGCCCCTTCCCCAGCATGTCCAGCTCCCATCACACCCAAGGCCCTGGGCACGCCTCCCACTGCAGCCCCCTCTCAAGGCACAGCGTTCTCATGGCACTGGTTTCTTCAGGCAGGGCTGGGTCCCACTGAGGGATAATGTTAGTATACACTTCTCCTGCCTCTTGCTTCTGCATTTGCAGCCCGAGATGGTGTGGGAAATGGTCATTCTCACCCTTAATGTCTAACCATTTTATTCAACGATATCTTCTTAGAATCACAGAATTGTTTAGGTTGGAAAAGACCTTTAAGATCATTGAGCCCAGTTGTTATTAAGCACTGAATATTTTCTAATTTAAAAATACAGGAGTAAAATCCCATAAAAACAAAACACTTGTAAAAAAATTAAATAAGTAATATTTTTAAAAGTTTAAATTGCCGCTCCTCAAAACACAAGAGTTCAAACTTCAGAATATTCTGTTTACACAAACACACACACACCAACAGGATACACAAAAATAACTACATTTAAAAGGACAATAACTGGCAACATCAAATGACTGGTAGGAAGTATCAGGATGATGTCTGCTTGTGAAACCCTAATTTGCCTCCCTTGTACAGAGGCACTTTAACAGCATCTCTCATGACCTCACACTCCTGTATCCTTACAGGTCCTTTTCTCACTGGATGAAGGAATGAACAGGGTCAGGGTTAACACCTAAACTTAGCACCAAAACTTTCTTTATTCTACCTCCATCTTGCCTAGTGCAAAATGCTGCTACAGAAACAATTTCCTCAGACATTCCGAAAACTACAGTATCTGAAAGCCACAGATACTAACGAATTTAAGTACCAAACTTTAAATGAAGCCCTCATTTATCTGAGTACTTGTTATAAACCAGTACCCACTGTTCCAAGGCCTGCTCTCCTCTCCCTGAACTTCATTTTCTACTGTTCCTTTTGTAGACAAAGTCAAACATAAACTGAAAAACAAAATCACAAATGCAAGTTTCTCAAGGTCAAGACACCACTCAGGTCCTGTTTATTAATAAAATAATTCTCCCTTCTTGCAATCTCCCTTTACCCTTGGATTCACAGCCTCTTGCTCTACCATTCCTTGTAGTTTCCAGCTACTTTTTTTCCCCTCAGTCTGAGACCCCTTGTTACCTTCCTGCCCAGCTCTTCACTCTCCCCTTTCTCAGCACGCAGCCAGACTCCCTGTGTGTTGGCCAAGGCAGCCAACAGAGAGGGCTGTGCAGCCCAGCCAGCCCAGGGGCTGAGCCGCTCCCGTGAGGGGCTCACAGGGGACCCTCTGCCTGGAGCCACTCCCCAAAACAGCACGAAAAAAGCAGTAACAGGGTATGGGAATGGAAACTGCTGGGCAGCCATAAATATGTGAAGGAATAAAAATTGACTTCCTGTATTTATAGCAAAATGTGTGCATGAGTTTACTGTTTCCATGAACTTCCTGCTCTTCTAGAATTTCCGTGGTTCTTTCCAAATTCATGTAGGACTTTTGCTCAGGAAAGCAATCCATGTCTGATTTTTATGTTGCCCATTTACACACTTCTTCAGAAGTTTGTGTATGATTGTACCTGGTTAGATATTAATTCCTATCTATGCTTCCAGTGCTCATATCTGACAGAGGGCTAGAGCATTGCTGTGGAAGAATATGACAGTAAAAGAATTAACATAACTTCATCTGGGAAAACTCAAGTTCCATAGAAATTTATGCTTTTATATCAAAGTGTTTCTATTGAAACAAGTAGGTCCCCACTACTACACATAATTAAATTTCCCAACTGTCCTCTTCCACTCAGTAAGGAAAGAAATCTACAATAACATCTCAGATTATTTTAGCAATTTATGCTTAGAACACTAAGATTAATTCCCACCTCTGGTTTCTCAGGCAAGGGCTCATTCTGCAGAACTTTCAGTGCCTTAGCAGCTGCATCATGCTTAGCAGCTTGTCTTGTTCTTCCCTTCCCATGAAATTGCTGCCCTCCAATTGAAAGCTCCACTTGATAAAGTAAGGGCCCGACAGGAAAAGGGTAAAAGTACCTGCAAAGAGAGAGGTAAATAAGCAAAAGGTTTGGCTTACAAAGTAAACAGACACTTTAGTTAGATGTGGGTGAATCTCTTGGATATCAGTAACCACAACCCAGCACTGAAGCACTAGGATTAAAAAACCAAATTCTGATTTAGAGTCTAAATGGATTTAGGAAGAGACCTTTGAAGCAAGTATAAACGTTCCTTGTTTTACAATAGGAACACATTTCTAACCAAGTACAACACCAAGACAACATAACTGCACTTTTACAGACTTGCCAGGCCAGGAAGTTTTGAATTCTAAATTTCTATGCCCATACAAAAGTCTTTAAATAGATGCTTTAATTTAGACAGTTTCAGAAAAAACATTGACTTGTTTTCTTCATTTTTGCTATTGCACAGAAGGAAATGCAAGAAATATTCAGCTAATATTTAGCTATTGGCTTAGTGAAGCTGGCTATACCTGAGTGCCCTCAAAAGCACTTCAACATTTGGTGCAGCTGCCTTGCAATAAAATAAACCACTGGAAATCAGACAAATTACAGACATTAGAGTGTGTCCTTGTCCAACCCCCTGGCCCCATAAGTGGCTCTGCTTCAGGCGAGTGTCCCTCTGAGGGGCACTCGGGCAGCTTTAGGAGGCAGCCCCAGAGCCCAGAGAGGGGAGAGCAGAGGTCCCAGGGCTGCCAGCCCAGCAGCACCTACCGTGGGGGGTACGTGCCACCCCGCATGGTGTAGTTGTAGGTGGATCTCATCCCCGTGTACGGATCGATGGGCTTGTACATGGGCTTCTTCCCCAGCTTCATGCACAGGGCATTCAGCTCCACTGTGGGGGTTACACTGTCTGAAGAAAAAGGAACAGGAAGGGCTGTCCAGCTGGCACAAGGCACAGACACAGTCTAAGCTCTGATGCTGCCTCACAGCAGTGAAAAATGAGCTCAAGTTGTGCCACATGCAATATCTTAAATGACTGAATTCCAAATAGAACTGCTAATGAACACAACGAGAATGATGCACATTAAATCAGCAGCCTAGTACAGTTGTGACAAATCCTGTTACAGAAAAGTGAATTTGCTGGGGGCTCCTTTTGATTTTGTTTTGGTGGGGTTTTATTTTGCTTTAGATTTCTGAAGCTGCTAATTTGCTTATGTTCACAGCATCTCTAACAATGAGGTCTGCAGAAAAGAAACTCCTCCACTTGAAAATTGCCAGTTGTGCTGTAGCCCTTCTGTGTCTCACTGACTGAGAATCAAATGTTTCTCTGTACTCAATGACCTAAGAAGGGTTTTTATGACTCTTCACTTTCAAACTGCAACTAGCTTTGGCAAAAGGTAGGTAAATTCCAACTGAAGGCTAAAATGTTTCTCTCAGTGCAGGTATCATGGGGATGAAGGACTGACTCCCTGTCCATTCTCACTGAAGAAAGAAGTCAGTCAGTGTCATTCAGCCTGACACAGGCCTCACTGGCTCAGAAATCAGTGTGTACTCCTGTACAAGGGACTTGGTGTAAGGTAATTGCCAAAAGAAAATTAAATTATGGAACAGATGCACAGACAAAACAAGTAAGTGCTAGTTTTAGTATTTTCACTGCTGACTGTGCAAAGTGTGTCTAAAGAAGGAATTTAGGTGATACCAAACTCAGCAGGCACAACAGAAGTTGTAACCCTTGCTGAACACACTAATGCTGTCCCAGACTCTGGACTGCAGGGACTGAGAGGACATGCAAAGCACTCACGTGCAGCTGAGATGGAAAGACAGTACAGACAAAATTGGACATTTAAAACAAGTCTTAAGAGCAACTTAAGTAACATAAGAAGTTTACTGAACATAAACTACAACTTAAATGCTTTCATACAAATTAATATATATTTATCTTTAAAGAAGTACAAATTCAGCAAATTCCAATGTTCTGATCCAATCTCCCACCACATTAATTTTTTAGGGTTTTTTTTTTAAATTAAACATTTCCAAAGATATCTTTATTGTCCAGTTTTTTAATTATCCTGTCAGAATTATGTAACACATTCATCTGCCCACACAAAAGATTATTCTTTGCTCTGACCAAATTCATCATCTGGGGATTTTTTTTTTGTTCTTTTTTTAATTAGGTTTTTTATTAGGATAAACATCTTTTCCAGGATTTCCCTAAGTGTTACAATACAAAACAGTACATCAAGCAGCAAGTTCTTCAAGCCTGAATGACCTGATGGAAAAAACTGTACATTTAACTTGCTGCTGTGATGGTATTTACCATGTCAACTACAACAATCAGAGATTAAATCAAAATGAAGTTCTCACAAACCCTGACAATTGCCATTTTTAAACAGGCAGAATCACAGTTTTTATTCACCCTTAAGCAACTTCAATACATACCAAAAGCAGAAAGGTGTATTCTCTCTATGCATAGTTTTTTTAAAGCAGTTTGTTGTAGCATATACCTGGATTCTTGCCTTCACTACGGGATGGACGAGCTGTAGGCTTGGGAAATTTTGTCCCTTCCAAAGCTTTGGCAGCTGCTGCATGTTGAGCTTTTTTAATACTAGTTCCTTCAGCTTCCCAGTGCTGGTCCCCAAGGGTCAGCTGCACTGTAAACACCTCAAACACAGAGACAGGAACTTTGTTAGGAGCTGCTTCAGAGTTCACACCATTTATGAGACACAAAACAATGGGTCTTTCAGTGATGCACAAGTGGAGAATATGGTAATTCAAGCTCTCCTTAACTCCCATTTTCCTTAACTCCAGATTTGCAACACTTCGGGCATCAACAGGATTTCCCTGATAACTGAACTGAGAATTTCACACCAGCTATAGCTGGCAACTGTCCTGCATGAGATCAGACAGGCTCAAAACCCTGAGCACCACATGTGGAGAGGTGACAGCCCCAGGAGAGCTGCTGTGCCCACACCACTGAACAGCAGCCTGGAAACTCACCCTTCTGTGTGCCACGTAACTCCACTCCTGTTCTAATGCTCTGAAGGGATTTTTAAAGATATTTTTCAGCAGTCTGAAGAAAGTTAAGTTCACACTGCAGCATAAGAGCTTCTACCTGCCCACAGGTGAGCACAAATCTATTTGATTATAAAGCAAAGTTCTTTAAGTATGTGGGATAAAGGATATGTTGCCCTAAATTTTCACAAATTAATCAGACAACAGCAAGCCAAGATCTCACTGGTGATCTGATTAATTAACTCCAATCCCTGAAGCTCACGGGACACTTTGGGAGACCAACTGTTCAGTCCCCAGGTAGCAGCAGCTTCACAGTCCCCTCCCATGGCTGCTCTGGGGCTTCCCATTCCCCCTCCCTCACTCTGGTGTATCTTGCACCAGGAGCACACCCCTGGCCTTCCCACTCAGGGAAGGCAAAGAGCACGAGTGGCACAAACAGACACTCGCAGGCAGATTTACCTTAGAGTGAGCTGGACCTTGCTCACTCAAAAGCTTATACTCGGGCTGAATCTTGTTGAAACGGGCTAACTCATTCACAAGACACATGGGGGTTTTCTCTTTGGGGTTTGCCATGTTTGAAGGAGCTGAAAGATGACACAGAATCAGATAAATCAACAGGTAACTATGAACTCGAGCACCAATTTTAATTAAAAAAAAGAAATCTCAGTGGCTTAGCATTTAGTTGTCTGCAATGCACCACTTCCCAGCAAAGGTCTGCTGGAATAGCCAGCTCTGCTCACTGGCCAAACTGGTAACAATCTACTACACTTTGGGATTTCCAGGCAATGCTGGTGCCCAACAGGAGCATCATTAAATTCAACATTGTAACACAAACCAGAGGCATGGAGTTAGAACACCCACATTCTTATGTATCTTATGCAGTACCTTTCAGGGAGAGAATCTTCTAAGTATTCATCAGGGTCACTTGCTTTGAATGATTTAATTTCAACAAGTTACCTAACTTCTTTTTCCTAATCCTATTTCCCCCTATTAGCTATTTTTTTATTTATTACCTTTTATTTGCCCTATTGTATTTTATCAGCATAATGTATTTATCACTAAACTAGCCATAAAAGAACTAAAGATAATAGAATTAAACAAACTATTTCAAACAACAGTTTTTTATATTTAAAACAAGCTATTAGTCAAAAAGATGGATAGCAATGTTTCAAAAATTAAATGTCACAGAATTTAAAATATTCTTTACTGTTACAAACATATCAATTCATTATTAGAAGTATGCTTGTACCTATCTCAAAGAGATTTCATTCCACTGGTAGAAAGCATTACAAGCTACTGCAGTTGGCTAAATATTATTTTTAAAGTATGTGTAGGTGCAAGACATCAGGAGTATATTATGCCAAACTACAGACACCAAGAGTATGTACAGCTGTTGACACTCATTCCTACCTGCAGCTGCATTGGTGGATGTAACTGAAGCAGAGGGCAAAGCAGAGTTTTGGATAGGTCTGCCTGCATTTTCAGAGGGCAAAGAACTGGTAGTAGAAGGAATACTCAAAGGCTGTGAAAGAGATGGGGTTTTATTCAATATTTGGCTCCCTGCAAGGGCAGCAGAAGGATTCTGAATCTGAACTTGAGACATGTTCACTTCCAACCAGAGCAGATTACTGTAGGCAAACAGCTTTGAACGCAGACAAACTCCGTGGGGGGAAGACAAATTGCTGACCTGAAATGCAAAGATGAAAAAAAGCTTAGACTAAATATTTAGCATTCTGTAACAAGCTACTGCAATTACTCCTCCATCAGCAAAAGGGGAAAAAGTGTTCCACCATCCATTGTTCCCATTTTGTCTGCAGTAAGTCACTCCCTCATCGAGCTTTAACAGCACAGTTCCACCTATACACCTTGTCATGTAAGCTTCACACCTCCTGCATTTATAAAAGAGCAGTACAGAAGCTTTATTTGTTACTGTCCACCTCTTTTCCTCACCACTGAATCCACTTACACAGCAAATCTAGTTACCTACACCCATTGCCACTGGTTACCCACTGAACAAAGAGCACCTTTCATGGACAAGCAACACTTCACACATTCTTCCATTTAAAGTCAAACTTTTTCACTTACAATAAAGGTAGTCTTTACAAAACAACTATTTTAGAGTATACATCCTTTACTGTAATCATAGTTTTCCCCTGAATCACCAAGAATGCTGAGCCTCTTCTGAGGGGAAAGAGCTGGTGTGCAGCAGGAAATGCTGAAGCAGCTCTGGCTGGGAAAAGCGAAGGTGCAAGAGATCATAAACTATGTCAGCTACATGTATGCTGAAGGTTACATCTATTTAAGTCAGGACATGTCTCAGTCACAGTTCAAGCATCAATTTAGAGTCACTTGGCCTTGCAGCACTACAAACAAGTGTTGGAAGTGCTCAGGGGCATCCATGGCCACGTAGGAAAACCCCCTCGGAGCGCCCGGTGAGCCGCAGGGCTCGGGACACGTGCAGGGCTGGGACAGACCCTTCCTCCACTGACAAATTAGTATTAGATTTCTCTTACACATGGATGCAACATTATCTTCATGCTCAGCCAGTGGAACCTAAATAGACACGAACAGGTCAGCTGCCCATATCCACTTACGAGCCCCATATCAATTTGTTTGTTAAAAATACATTTTACAGCCAAGTAAATCCATTTCACACACAAAGGCACTCACACATGCACAGGCTCTGGTCACCTACAGATTTGATTAGGGCAGCAAGCAAAGGTTCATTCTTTCATAATTGATAGGTGAAAAGAAGAAATCACTGCTCCAGCTATACCAGGGAGCTATTAGTAGCAACACAACTCCACTAGTGCTCTGTGAGCTTCAAATTCTGAACCTGTGAATGGACTTCCAAATGTGAGAGGAGCAGGAATGAGTCAGACGGAAGTTTTTAGCTGGTTACCGACAAAACAAGCCTAAAAGGGGAACCTAGATTAACACATTCACAGATAGAAAGACTTAATTATTTATTAACTAATAGGTAAGGAGCTACTGGGAAACCACAGATCCACCGAAACCTGTGAGCACTTGAGGTCACATGCTACTGCCTCAGACAGTAAGGGTTTGGAAACTGCCCCAGTTTGGAACACACCTGAGCTGTGAACATCTGCCCACCAGAGCAGGGACCTGCAGCACCCACAGCCCAGACCTGCTCGGGGCAGAGCAGGGGCTGCAAGGGCCTGGGCAGGGGCTGGAAGTGCTCTTGAGACTGCAGGTCATTTGGGGGAAGTACTTAAGTAAAAGAACTCATTCTCCATCAATGCAGACTTAATTCCCAGTTATTTGGGGATTCTGAAAGGGTTTACAGTGCTTTTACAATGAATATGCCCCTTACCCTACAAAAGGCTTATAAAATCCTACCCATGAAAAGGCACCATATCTAGAAAGTTGAAGCTAACAACTCATAAGGGCTGTGTCAGTGGGCAGAGGAACAAAGATGCCAGAGCTTCAGGAGATTTTTCCATGTAATCAGGGATGAGCTGCTCCAAACTTCTGAAGGCAAACACTGGTCCAAGGAGCTGATCTCTGCACACCACTTGGGGCACTGCTAGAACTTAAACCCACACAAACCTCCAAAGAGAGGTAAAGGAAAAAATGTTGTGCTCACACCACCTGAGGCAGCAGCTAATTACAGAGCTGCCCCTCCCCACAGTTGCTGTTCACTAACTCATCCCAGAGTATTTCAAATGCTCCCGAAACAGTGTTGCCCCAGAAGGTTGTCCCGGTGGTGCTGGGGCCATCAGACAGCTCAGTGACCCTCGGACACTGCTGTACTTACACGGATTTCCTGATGACAGAGGACTGCCCCTCACTTGCTTTTAGATTTTTATTTTCTTTTGGTGCATCAATGCCTGGAACATTCCCAGAAATTCTGAATACATTAAAATGCAGAGTTCAGACATCACTAAGGTAACCAAAGAAATGCACAAAGATGTGAGCTTAGCCTCAGTCCACACAGCCAAAAAGAAATAAAAATCTTCCTATATAAAATCAAGAATGTAACATTTTCAGATGAAACTTTTCTTGGAACTCTTTTTTGTCTTAGAATTCTCACAGGAGTTGCAGATGGAAGCCAGAGGACCAAACAAAAAACAAACACTTCCTGTGGATAATCATGTTTTACCACAACTTGTGGTTTCTTTAATGTGATGTAAACAACAGATAAGAAACTTCAATGTTTTAAGTAAGTTTCCAGTACCTTTAGGAGATCCAGAGAGTGAAGAGTTGGACTTAGTTCTGGATAGGATATTTAGGATGGAGAATGCCTAAAAGAAAAAACAGAGTTAGAATCTTGCTTCCTAAAGCCACAAAGAGCTTGCAAATCTCTCTCCCTACACTGAATTTGCCTCATCCATTTGACAATGAGAGCTCGCAGGACCTTTCCCTTCCCACTGGCAGGCTGCTCAAGGGAGCTGCTTTTCCAAGCACAATTCCAACCTGATCCAAGAATCTTCCCTGCTCTTTCCCCCACCCCAAGTGATGTTTCTCACCCAAACAGTGGACTCTCACAACAGTGCTGTTTGCAGAACTGTAAGAGTCAGTTGCCAACTTTCCTTCTACAGTGAGACTTCCAGTTCTGTGAAGTCAACATTCTTCCTGACAGCCCATGAGATCAGCTCCCAGAAGGAGACCCAGACCCTTAATTCACACAGCCAAACCAAAAGCAAGCCACTAACCCGACAAACTCAGGCAGCTGTTAACTGCAAAAATCTGACACAAATTCTACCTTTTGGCTACATGTTCAATGTAAAGATTTCACTCATAAATAGGCATATAAAAAACTCAACCTAACTAAAACCATTTTAGAATGAAATTATCTCAGTGCTGCATATGAAAACTGTCACTGCACGGACTGCTCTAAATGGAAATCAAAACCTATTTTATTCTGCTTACAAATATAGCACAAAGTGTTTAATCCTTCTTTTCCATGCCTAAGCCAAGTGCGTGTGGATGCCAGCAGCATCACTACAGCCACAAAATGGGGGAGATCTCACTCCTCAGGGAGGTTAGAAGAGGACAGACCCCTTGAATGTACTTTCAAGCTCCTCCAACTACTGGCAGAACTCTGTCCCGTTGCCCTGGAGGAGTCCTGTGGAACACAAGGATGCAGAGCCTGAAGGAGGCAGGCACTGCACCTGCTGTTTGTAACTGGAGAGTGAGGAGGGAAGACAAGAGGATCACAGTCCTATTGGTTCAGCTTCTCCTCTAGAAGGTTTCCTGGGAGTTAACTAAGTGCCTGGAAAACAAGGAAATGGATAATACAGGTGGGATCGAGCCCAAGTTGCATAAAGCCCCTGGAATTTCCTCCACCAGTGACCCTGGTGGCCCTGCCAGGCTCCAGAAGGAAGCCCTTGACCTCACCAGAAGCAGCAGTAGGTGCTGGGCAGGCACTGCCTGCTGATAACCACAGCACAGCACACTAGAGAAGAACTACAACCAACAGCACTTCCCAACACCAGGTGATGCTCCCAGGCTGCTCTGGGGAAAGCCTGGGAGTGGAGAACCAGCCCGGGCGGGGTCTGCAGCAGTCCTGCTCTGTGCTGGGGCACGGAGCCCTAAGCTGGAGCTCTGCACCCGCGTGGGGCCCTCCCCTTAGCAACACCACAACAGGGAAAGCCCAAATCGTGCAGCTTCAGAGAAACAAACCTGAAGGATATAACTACTAAAGGATTTGAACTTGCATATGCTGAAGAGGAGAGGGCTGGCCAGGGCCTGACAACCAGTAGTTCACCCACTTAAAAGGGTTTTGGAGTGGAAAAGAATAATCTGTTCTTCGTGGTTCAAGTGACAGAACCAGAGGCAAGAGTGCATCAAGAAAACGTCTTCTGATAGTAACGGTGGCAAGGAACTGCCCTGCACTGGGTGACAGAGGAGACCCACTGGTGGCAAGCTTCAAGGTATTGAGAGACACCTGTTGAGGATGAGACTGGCAGATCCAACACAAGGCAGGGATGGTCCCTCCCAGCCTGGATTCCCAGGACTGAACACACTTGTGTGCACCTGGCACATTCCCGGCTCCTCTGAGAGGGACACAACCACCTTGCTGTTGTCAGACAACAGGTTTGGCAGCACAGGATCTCACGTGGGTCCTGCCACAGGCTGGCTCTGAACTCTGAGAAACCACTCGGAAACACAAGAGACTAAATCCTCAGAGGTTTTATTCACTGTCAGGACCAGCAGGTGGAAAGGTGCCCTGTTCTCAGGAGGGGCAGGCTCAGAAGGCTGCAGGTTCTGACGCTCTCGCTGTGCCTCTCCTCAGCAACCAGCCGTGCCCCAACTCTCTCCCTGTGTGCACACACTCCTGCCCCACCAGCACCAGCCAGGGACAGCTTGGGGGCAACCAGGACAGAGCAGGCTGAGAAACAGGACAAATGCCACACACAACTGTCAAATCCCAACGACAAGGGTTTCCTCAAATCACCAACCACAAATCACACCAGAGACAATATCCCAGAAGCAGGTTTAGCCATAGGAAATCAGGTGTTGAATTAAGCACTAATCTCTCTCTGAAGAGCAGATACTCCATGACACAGTGCACTGAGCAGTTCAGAGCAGAGCTGGTTCCTTGCTCCTGATCAACAACAAACTGTTCTCAAGCAGAAAGTTCATCTATCCCCATTTCACAGATGGGCAACCAGACCATGAACCCCAAGCCCATCGCTGAGGGGACCTGGCAGGACCCCAACAGCTGAAGGGGGTGTTGAACACACAGCACCCCACTGCTGGCCAGGCAGGAGAGCCCAGAGCTGGGGACAGGGACCAGCTCAGCTCACACCAGAGCTTACGGGCTCTCCACCCACCAGTGAACAACATCCTCTCCCAGTTTGCAGGCTGGGAATACAGCAGTGTGCTCGCTCCCAGACAAAACACTGGTGAGAACAATTCCCTCTCTCTCCTTCCATTTTCCAAAAGAATTTTAAATTACTTCGGTGTGGTGTCTGAGTCTCTTTTTCCCACACTTGACTGTTCTGAGAACAAATTTCCACAAATTCTAGGTTTGTTTAGATGCTTTGTTACTCAAAATACCTTCGAAAAAACTCCCCATCAGGGGCAGCTTTACAATATACAGTATACAATTCTCAAGCTGCAGCAACAGTGGTCAAGAGCATCTATTTCCAAGTAGAAAGTCTAAAGAAATACTCAATACAAATCAGTCAAGAAAAGAATAAATTTTACAGACTTAAGGCCATTTACACAAAATGTAAAACACTGGTTGAACAATGTTTTCTTCTTAGATAAACATTTTCCTGCAATATTTGGGCAAGACAAAGGTTCATCTCAAAGGCAACACTGACTGCAGAAGAAGATGCTCCTCTTTCTGGTAAGGGCACAAACACTAAATGTTATGCAAAGTAGTTTGGGAGCTGAGATGTGGATTATTGATAAGAGAATGAACGCCAAAATTTGAAAGTAAAAGCTAAAGGAAAAGAGGAACTAGCACATAAAGCAGAGTTCCAAACATTATGCAAAACCATAAACTAGGAAGTGATATCATGAATGAACACTTAACTGCTTACTTCTGGCTCAGTCAGTGCTGTGAAAAAACACATAATGGTTGGTGTTTTGTTTTTTTGGCTGCAGCAGAGCAGATCACAAACCCCACTGACACTGCTGAGAGCCAACACCAGATCTCCTCTCCTGTCCCAGGGGCATCTTCACATCCTAATGAAACAACCAACCCCCGGCAGGGAGCCCAGACAAAGCAACCAGAAAAAGGGCTTTGTGAAAGTTCACTCTTCAGAATAAAGCTACTGTTCCTCGGGAAGATCTGAAAGGCACATGGCACTTCCCAGTTTTGTTCTTTGTATGGTCAAATAATCCCAAATTTATTTCAACCTATGAATAATTTTGCCACAAAACACCTAATATTGACTGACTTGTACTGACAGTGTAAACACAATCCATGAGCAGTGTTATGAAGAGCTCTGAACAGAGAAAGAGCAGCTGCTTAAGAAAACAATACAAAAAAAGAATTGTTTCTAGCACACATCCTTTAAGGAGCTTTGAAATAAGATTCTGATCCAACATCAGAAAATAGAAAATACAGTAAAACATTCAGCCCATTGGCTCCTTAAATTCTCACCAAGACATGAGAGACTCCCAGCGAGTATCTCTGTAAGTCTGAGCAAATTTGTTGCACATACGAGACAACCACCAGGCAAATCAGAAGTCACTCTGTTGCAGCACAGCTACAGCTGCATCATTGAACGAGATCTCACGGCCCCTCCTGTAAAACCCCTCACACTTGTGTCAGTTTGAGCACGGGAACGATGCAGCGCTCATGCACCTTCTAGTCAGAAGAAACAACATTTTATACATACACTCTTGCAAAGGCAGACAACAGACTCCATCCCGGTGTTTTATTTGGCCGCTGGATGCACCCCCGGGGCTGCCTCGGACCGGCCAGCACAGCAATGCCAACCGTGCCCCCCGACGAGCCCGGCCCGGCCCGGGGGCGGCACAGCCGGGCACGGCCTCAGGGGAACTTGTTGCTTTACCGCGCCTGCAAACCGAGCGCGGCGGGGGGACCGAGGGGGCCGGGGGGCTGCGGGCCCGGGGGGAGCCCCGCCGGCCGCTCCCCCCGCACGGGGGCCGGGATCGGGATCGG
>VXBX01000574.1:47546-61717 GCA_013400415.1 Scytalopus superciliaris | reverse complement strand
CGGGTGCTGCCCCTCTCAGAGCTGCCCCTCTCAGAGCTGTGGGTGCTGCCCCTCTCAGAGCTGCCCCTCTCAGAGCTGCGGGTGCTGCCCCTCTCAGAGCTGCCCCTCTCAGAGCTGCCCCTCTCAGAGCTGCCCCCTCCGTGCCTCCCCCCCGTGGCACTCACGATCTTGTCTGCGGCGGCGCTGGCGATGGTGCTGGCCCCGCGCTCCAGGTACGCCTGCAGCAGCCGCACCAGCGGGGGGATGTTCCCCGCCCGCTCCCACAGCACCGGCTGCAGCAGGTGAGGGAACAGCGCCATGTACGACGAGGGGATTTCATTTTTGTGCATTTCCAGGAGCAGGGACATCACTTGGAACACGTACGGAATGAACTCTGCAAGAGAAACCACGGCGTTCGCCAAGTCAGACAATGCAGTCACTGCCAGCTGCCAGGAATCACACAGTGACCAACTGAACCCACAACTCTGTGACATTAACACAGACTCCAACAAATAAAACACTGCAGAAATGCATCACTTCCCAAATGTAATTATTCCAAAAACTGGCTAGCATTAGGTATATTCATTTTCTGTTTCCTCTACCTGTTAATGCTGCAGAACGTGGAACACAAATTACTAGAAACAAGGCAATATAATTAAGTAGAATAATAAGAGGCTTTGGTGTAGTGTTTGCTAGCTATTTTAAAAGTACCGCTTGATTTAAAAATAAGTGAATGCTGCTGATGTACCCTATGGAACAATCCAGATGCTTTCGGACTGTGAAAGTGCTGTGTTCTCCCCTGGGCCTCCTGTGCTACAAAAAACCTGCCATGAAGTGAATCCTGGCAAGGCAGTGCAGTGAGAGAGCACAGGCACTGCCTGCTGCCATCACCTTGAACATCGTTCTGCAGGATCTCAGTGAACACCAGGAACAAAGCCTCCTCAAAGCTGCCCACGGCCTCGGGGTTCGCCTTGCACGTGATCCGGATGGACAGGCAGATGGACTCAAACATGTAATGGTTGAAGTGGGGTTTGCTGGGGTTCTGAAAGCAAGTCACAAACACAGAAATCAAACCAATCATCCAAATAAGTCACTTATTTTGCTAAACGTATTTTTTAGTTCAACTGAAATCTACAGTAGTATTTGAGAATAAGGACACTTATAACGTCTTTATTAATATGCTTGTGAAATTAATTCCATAGACAAAAGCAAACACAAAAACCTTCAAAGCATAAAGAAGAGCTTTCTTATCAATATTTTAAAGATATGATCCATATAAAGATAAGCTCCATATAAACTAGCAAACAGTTAAAAGTATCACAAAACAAAAACTGGAAAAAAATTACTTTTCAATCCTCTAAGTGTCCAGTCAATTGTGTATTGAATACTTCTTAAATGCTGAAGCTGAGTTTAAACTGTACAGAGAAGCAGATTTTTGGGCAGTTGATGAAGGTATCTAAGGAATTCCCTAATGTCAATGGCTAAGAATTAGCCTAGCCTGACATTTTTACCCACCAAAAGCAGGAGGGTGATTTATTTAATTTAATCCCACATTTCAATGCCAGTATTTAATATTAGCTCCAGAAGTTTCATGGTAAAAGAATAAAGGAGTTGTGATAAAAACAGATTATTGTAACAGTGGCCTGTGAACAAGCAAACGTTTATACTACCACAAACCAGCATTACAGAAAGAGTTCATATTCTGCTTCTCAATTTTCACATGAAAGCATAGGAGAATGTCTTGAAAGTATGCCCTAAAAGGAAGGCAGTACTTCACTGGAAGGCTGTTCCAACTCTAGTTTAGTCAGAAAATACTCAACCATTTACAGAATTCTAACAGAGCACCACCAACAAGGTATATGTAAGTCCTCAGCAAGACTGCTCTAAAACATAACAGGTGACCCTTTTGCTCTGTTCCTTTACCTTACTGACAGCCAGCAGTTTCTGTGTGAGCTGTGTGATGACAGAAGGGATGTATGGAATTATGGATTCTTGTAGCAGAGAAAAACTCCTCATGATGGCTGCAAGTAAATGGAAAGTATTATCTTCTGAAGGCAAAATACACTTCTGCCATATGCCTAAATCCTTCACCTTCTACTGTTAAATAGGTTCTCAAGGAATTAGGTAGATTAAGAAAGAGCCACCTGCTTCAAGAAGAATCAATCTATAATCATGACAAAGGATAAAACAAAGTCTCATTATTCCCATTCCACAGACAGAGCACAGAAGATTAAGCACCTTTACAAAGACCATCACTTATCCTGGGTGAGTCTCAGATCTCAGCACCCTCTCATCATGATGAGACCTATGCTCTCCTTAGCCATGACCAGATCTCCTCTCCATGACCAGACCCCTCAGATCTCCCCCTGACACTGCTCAGGTAGCTGTCCTTACTACAAGGACTACCATTTGAGAAGTAATTTGCCACAATAGCATTATGTTTACTGTTTGTCCTCGGTACTGTGAATTTAGTCAAAGCTGACTTGATACAGCCTTGGTGAGTAACTGCAAGCTGTGTGAACCTCCTTCAGTGTGTTTGCATCAATTAGGTTTTGCAAATAAAAACATCAGAGCTTGTAACTATAAGCCCTTGCCTCAAGTTAACAAAGTTATTCTTATACTGCAGAACTCCCAAGGCATTTACCTTTCATAATGTATTCATTTTCAGAAGAGCCAGGAAGTGTCAGTGCTTTGAAAAGGTTTGTTAACAGCACTTCTACAAATGGTGCCATTTCTGCAGCTGTAATGCTGTGAAGGGAAACACAGCTCGTTAGTGATGATAGTCACAAACTTCAAGCCCTTTACAATACTGTAATACTACTAAATGAAAGGTATTTCTCACCCCTAATGCACAAAACCTATGCAGCAGTGACTTTATCTCTGCTTGAAAACTTACAGCGTTGTATTATTTGTCCCCCTCATGGTAAACAGTCTCTCAAGAGCGTGGGCTGCATAAGTATGGACCACAATACTTTCTGCTTGGAGATGATTGATTAAGAGAGGAATAGACATCAGCAGCTGTTCCTTTGGTACCTACAAAAATATACCAACAAATTATACATGTTAAAATACACAGATGGTTCAACACTAGAGCACAACTGAGACCATCAGTGACACACAGAGCTTTGCAGAGGGAGGGATTTTGGAAGGCTCCTCTAGTGCTGCATCCCACCCAGACACCCAGGAGGTGCCTATTTCTGTCACCACTCATATACCTCCCCTGAGCACCAGTTGTGCATTTGATTAACAGTAAGTGCAGGTATTCCTAATGTACATTTCCCTTCCTATTTTATTTTGTCTTAATGGGCAATTAAAGATTATCAAGCTTTAAAAAAAAGTAAAATCATTGATATTTTATAAGAAATGAATAAAGATGATATAAAATTCAGAAGCAGTCACTGTATTTTCTTACTGCATCTCACAAACCAGAAAAAGTAAAGCACAAAGTTGCTGTGCTCTTTAACAACCACTGCAATGATACGAGCAGTCGAGCATATTTGGACTAACATTGACTTGAAAAAGTCTGAGTGTGTCACAGAACTAAGCAGCTAAGATGTTCAGTGTTCCCACAGCATATGGAGAGCACACAGACTACACGTTAATTGGATATTTATAACAATATCATTTACTTTCTATACTAAAAATTCAGCATGAAGTGTTACATATGACTATCAAACACCTTTTGAATTAACATATGGCCAAGTGTGATAAATTAGGCTTGCCAAGTATAAAGTAACAAACTACAATATGTTTTTAACATAAGAGTAAAAGAAAAACTTACTTGGTTTCTAAAAATCATGATATATTTGATGCCATCTGCTTTTAGCACAGGGAATTCATTCACTGAAATAGAAAACCATGCAAACTTTGTTGATACTTTTCATACAAATGTGATTACTGAACATAAACCATATAGAGAGATGGCATTAAGTCATCATTTTCCCCTTCAGAAATAATGCAGACAGTGTTTTTTCTACATTGCTTATTTCCTGCATTTCTGTATGTGCACTATCAGAATATTAGTTTTAGGTACAAATCACATCCCATTATCATTAAGAGTAGGGTCCAACTTTTTCAGATGAAATTTCCCCTCCTGGCCCCAAATTTAAAAGCCTCCAATTACACATTCTGAGACAACCCACTGTGTTTCAAATATAGCAAGATAATTGCTGAAGCATAAAATAAACTATGTGGCTTAAATCCAGACATCCATAACCTCATGAACAGGGGCTGATATAGGCCACAACCCAGCCCTTAGTATTTTAACTTCTTAGGGCTTTGTAGAGCATAGAAGTTTGCCATGAGGTCTCAAATGCAGAAATTGAATTACTCTGATTCAAGAAATGTAAGCATGTAGCTGAAAAGCAAGCACATGTGTACATGTCCTGATCTTGCAGATGGCAGGGGTGGGGTGGTGACCCACCTTCAGCAGCTCCTTCCTTGCTGGCCAAACAAATGTGAATTACTCCCCCTGTGCCAGGTGTTAACAGCCTCTGCCTCCAAGATCACACTGACACAGGAGTGCTTGAGACTTCAGGAACAATGGTCACTGTCAAGGTTCTGACACATCACAAAAAATGCCATATGAAAATTAATATTAACTTACCAGTAGCAGACTTCAAATCAGGCTGAATGTGATTCACAAAGAATTCTGTCAGATTTACAAGTTCATTGGCTTGTGTTATTCCATGCTGGAAAAACAAAAAACAAACCAACTCTGGTTTTAGGTGCTGACATCCAGCTAATTTTCTTACTCATTTTTATGTGCTTTTAATAAATGGAATCTCAATCATGCATGCATGTGAGGAGATGGTTGAAACTGCATCTTTTCAGAGAGAGCCATCCAGTTTCTTTTTCTTAATGTTTTTAGGGTCTGGGTTTCAGCTGTAGCACTACTAGGTTCCAAGTTACCAGTTCTGAGTTGAATCTCCTGTTTCCAACCACAGGTTAGCCCACATAGGGCTTTTCAGTGTCTCCAGAATATTGGTTGCTTTCTCCCCAACAAGTAATGAGATCCATTTCCAACCACCATTAGCATTCACAGGCCATTTCCAAATAATAAACACTCAAGTAACAGGAAGGACTGGGAAATACCATGACAATAACTCCAGAGTCACTTACATTCCTCCTAGTCCACTGAACACTTACAATCAACTCCTGTAAAGCTCTGTGTGCCTTCCAGGGCTTTCAGACTCTGGCTCAGGAGCACTCAGAGCTCAGAGGTTCCAGACCCAACCCAGTTTTGTTTCTGTCTGGCTGAGCCCAGGTGCTTGTCAGGCCTGCCCACAGTCACACCAGGGTGCTGACTGTGCCTGCCTTCCTGAAGGTCAGGTACCAACAAATTCCCAACTTGGATAGGATTATATAATGGACAGCTTTCAATTCTTCAATACCCACTACTGCATGCAGTTACTGTCATTCTAAAGCAGCTTAAAATGAATTGCAGGCTTCATCTACACTATAATATCTGCATGTATACAGATTACAATGAATATAACATAAAAGTACCTTCTGTGTTTGAGCTTTGGATGCCAAAGACGTAACAAGGTAAATAGCTGCATCTTTGTGCTTCCAGTTAACAGATGGATTCTTGGCATATTCTTGCAGCATAGAGTTAACATATCCAGAAAAGATCCCTGTCACAGGTCCTTCAAAAAATTTGCACAAGCCTCTGACCAGATCACAAGCTGCTCTGCGCCTCGTGTCAATATCTGCATGAGAACCAAAGATTCTTTGGATGAGAAAGCACACAGCTTTTCATGTTAATAAACATAATAATCAAAATATTAACAGACAGCTTCTCAAGTGACAGCCACAGCCCATGCTAGTATCATTGCCACACTCCCCACTGATACACAGGAGCACACTGAAGTCTTTACTCACTGTCCCAACAGGACTGTTTGCACACCCAGAACAGGCACCTGCCTGCAATGCTCACACATCCCTGCCCTGAGTAGGGCCAGCAGGCTCAGGGGTTGGTACTGCCTTGGCACCACACACCCAAATGTACTGGATTTGGCTGGGAGGGAGTTAATTTTCTCCCTAGCAGCCCATATGGTGCTGTGTTGTACCAGTGACTAAAGCTGTTGGTAACACTTGGTGTTTTGGCTGCTGCTGAATTGCTCTGTCATGGTGTCAAGGCCTCCTCTTCCTCCTGCTCTGCCTTCCCAGCTTGTAGTTTGGGGCAGGCAGGGAGCTGGGAGGAGACACAGCCTGGGTAGCTGATCCAAGCTGACCAAAGGGATATTCCATGCCACATAATGACATGCTCAGCAATAAAAACTGAGGGGAGAGGGTTTGGGGGAGGCAGCCATTCCTCAGGGATAGGCTGGGCAAAAGCCTGCTTGTGGGTGGTGGTGAGTCATCAACTGCTTTCCTCTTTCTTTTTCTTTCTCTTAAACTGTCTTTATCCATGAGTCTTCTCACTTCTAGTCATCCTACTGCAGCAGGGTGGAGCATGAGCCAGCTGCTGGCTCAACACACCTGTAAGGGCATTTTTGTTAAAAAAAACCCAAACCAAATGCCAAAAACAAACAAAAACACTGTAAAAATTTGTTTCAAGAGAGATAAAAAAAAAAAGGTCATCTGGCCTTTAATTCAATATACTGACAGAAGAAAAAGCCAGTTGATTCAAATGCAATAGAGGACATTTTAAAAGTAATCCCTGAAGAACACAAATACTTCCTACCTCTTTAAAAGCAGAAGTAGATAACAAAGAAAAGCTTCACAGATACCTAAAATGCAGCCAATCCTGGATAAGAATGATACAGTGTTTTCTTGAAAAAAGTTCAAGAACATATTCCTCCAGTGCAAGAAGACATTTCCTCAGCCTCTGCTGAGTGCCATCACTGCAGCAGTGCCTGTCAGGGAGCTGTGGGTGGCCCAGAGTGTCCTGCAGAGCCAGGCACAGCCCTGAGCCTCAGCTCAAACAGGACACACTGCTACAGTCAGACAGTCCCTCCATGTTACTTAAAACTCTACACACAGGAACTGAATGCACAGCTGTGGTTACTGTTCAGCTTCCAGGCTGTACTTGCTGAAATGAGAACGTGTGCAGTGCAGGAGACACAGCAAGCCAATTAAGGGAAAAGCCCTATAAAAACACAGTCAAAACAAAGACACTGATGGGCATATTGTGACAGTAGACTTGATAAAGACTGGATAAAATCTGGGGGGGAGGTATGCAGAAACCTCTATTTCAAAATGAAGTTATAAAAGCTTCAGTAAATTGCTTCAGCTCTTTAGAGCCATATTTAAAGATCAAGTATTCTTAGTATAAATCTGTGGATTACCAGATCCTTCCAAATCCCTTCTTATATATTCTTCAGAATTATCTTCAAATGCTTCTTCATCAGCCGCTGAAAATACAAAACACATACAAGTTTAAATATGGAGTTTTTATGTAAAAAGGTGTGTCATTATCAACCTGCTAATTTTTCCAAGGACTGCTCTACAGCATTAATAGAAATCAGAAATATCCAGCCAGACTAGCCTGTTTAGCTTCCTCCTGTCCCACAAATTAAGTATTTCATACTCATGAGCCAATGTATTGATTACAAAAATAAAATTAAAAATAAATAAAAATCTCTAAGACATATTCAACATTAAGTGTATTTAAAGAGGCTTCCAGAGTCACAGACTTAAGGCAGAGAAGCTCCTTATCACTGCAATACATCTACACTGCATTTTAAATGCTAGGATCAATATGAGCCCATCACAACCTGGAGAACTAGACATTACAGTTTGTTAGGCCTGATATTCCTGCCTATTTGGGCTCCTTGGAATATTCTGATACTCACTTTAAGCATGGAAATTTATTGGTGGCACATGACCTAGACTTCCTCATGAAAAATTAGGTATATTCATACAATTCTACAAAGCCCACAGGACAGGCAATCTGCTGCAGAGACTTGGGTTTGAATCTAGCACTGAAACACACACGAGGGAATCCTCAATTCCTGCAGAGCAACTTGCCATAATTAGATTTTTGCTGTGTTTTCAAAAACTTAAGTCACAAAAAGTTACCTCTAAATTCCATATTGGGGACAATCACTTTTTCACAGATGCTTGTCAACGTATTCTGGTCTTCAAACAGATGCTTGTAATGTGGTCTCTCACAAACTGAGGCCAGAAACTGGATTGCATTACTGACCAGCTGCAGCACCACAAACAGGACACAAAGCTTTAGCATGACTGACCAATTTATAATTCATTATCAAACTTGACAGGATCAGTTTATAACAACTCACCAAGTCGTACTTCACCTCCTGGCCTGTTGTGACTAACAGATTCCAGATTGCTGTTACAAAACGTGGCAGGTAGGGCTGGAATTCTTCATCGTATTTTTGAGCATATAAAGCAGCATTGTCACAAATCTGTGATTTCAAGAGCTCCAGTAAGCCAGCTTCCTCTTCATCCTCACATAAAATAAAATCAAGAACTTAAACATCCAAACTTCAGCACTACTTAAAACATTAGGAGTATCCACATATTTAAAGGAAATACTTACACCACCATTTTATCATGTTCTAAACAGGTGACAGAAATCCCTCTCATGTCCCTAGAGTTACTGTATTTGCTGATTGGTACTGCAACTGCTCTTCAAGTTATAAATCATACCTACACTTCAAATGAAGGCACTGTGCACTTTAAAACATTCAGACCCAATAATTTACATGGAATTAATTTACAAATGTAATAGGAAGATAACAACACAAGGCATTAAAAAGATGCTTAGAAGACATTAGATCATGACACTTTAAATTGGAGTAGTTGTAGCAGTTCCCTCCCCTTCCCCAGATCAGCACAGATGCTTCTGGAACCATGAAGTGAGTTTGGAAATTGAGCTGGAACTAAAAAAACAACCAAACACCACTCCAGTTCTGCCTGCCCCTCTCCCCTCCACCCCCTTTCAGCTCTAACACCTCTCCTGCCCAGCTGCACCAATGTCTGTGCTGGGGACAGACACAGGAGACAAGAGCAGCAGAGTTTCTTTTAGGAGAGGAATAACTGGAGCACAGGATACCCTTCATATGCCTCCCTATGTGCTGTCAAGAAATTTAGAGACTTGTTTTGGCTCCATCAAGTGGCAAACTACTGTGCTGTATCTGGAAGATTTTAGCACTTAAAATGCAGAAAGCATGCACAAAAATAATCTGAGCTTTGATGACCTGATACCATCTTTCACCAGTGAAATTACTAATTCTTTAATCAAAGACAGAAAATACTAAAGTACTCAGGGATGTCCTGTCCTCTGTGTTCACTGTTTCCAGCTCTTTAAGATACCCTGTTTTCTAGAACACTGTGCATGAACCAGCTGAGGCACAGAAAGCCCGAGCACTGTGATGACAGTGGTCAGGTTACTTCAGCAAGTGCCCTTGAAAGGATCTACTCACTGACAAGTATTTGGCATTTGGTTTCTGTGCACAGCTGGGTATACCTGTAACTGACACACAGCTTCAAGAACAGGTCCTCAAATTCCTTAGACAACAGAGCAACTTCTCTTAAACCCCATTTTTTTACAGTCATTCTACTCCTCTGTTTGCCCAACCAAGAAAACATTGTGTTGTTCACAGTTAGTCAACCCTCTCCCCTACACAGAGACAAACCAGGAGGTCTGGGCAGTACTTACATCAGTCTGCAAGAGTTTATTATCTAAAGTTAGAAGACTATGAAAATTCGTCATCCATGTTTCCATGTTATCTTCAAAAAACTCTGGAAGATCCTGTGAGGGAAAAGCATAAATCTCCATTTTAATGTCTGATAACAGCTTCATCAGATCAAAGCAAAACTGTTAGAAGAAAGAGGAGACTCACCTGAAAATTTAAACTGTAGAACAGCTTCGCGATTAGAATGAGGGAAGAAAAGAGAACCTTCAGTGCACTGGCATCATTTGCATGTGTGCTGCAAAGTTCAATAGTTGCCTGGAGAAAGATGCAAGATCCAGTCAAGTACAAACATCAACACATTCATCAACAAAAGATACTGAGAAGTGTTATGGATCTTTTTTGTTTGTTTGTTTTTTAACCAGAAAATATTTCTGCTCCCTGCATCGATACTGTTAGGTCTCACTTCATGACTTCAGCTTGACATTCATTAACAGCTTCAAAACAACTATTCTTGACTTTTAATTTTACTGCCATCACAACAGGTGATTCAGAACATTAAACTCGTTTTAGAAATGATTCAACAAGAAATACCTTAAAGAGATTTGTTAAGGGTAAAGCAAAGGCATCAAGAACAAGTTTGATCTCTGTCCATAATTCATTTGACTTAAATTCATGGCGGTACCTGGCAAGTAAAAGAGAAACACATGAAAAATAGAATTCAAATTTCATATTGATTACCAAATTAACTTACACAGAATTATTTTTTGTGCTGAACTTTGAAACAAATAGTGCCAAGGAAACAAGAACTGAACAACTATGCACAGGGTACAGTTTGACAACCACTTAGAAACATAGGCAGAAGTCACAACAGCAGACTTTGCAAATCTCCAAAATGAAGCCTGACAGCAAAACGTGCCAGCTGAACAGAAATCTTACAAACCACCCACAACCCCCCTTCTCCCCAACACCTTTTAAACAAAGAGTGGGCAGTGCGAAGGACGCCGTTGATGACGTGGAAATCCCCGCTCTGGAAGCGATTCACCATCTCTGTCAGCAGGTCTGGCCACTTCTGAGGGAAGTCCTCCCGACCAATAATACTGATGGCATCACTTAACTGCAAAGGAAACGTGGCTGTGACATGGCAGAACAGCACACTCCTTGGCACAGCACACACAGCAGTGCCAGCTGCTGCAAACGCCCCACAAACTGCTGCTTATGCTTGTCAAACACCACTGGCTTAAGTATCTACTACTTTTCACCACAAATACAAAAACCTCACTTCATGTTCAATGTGTACACACAGTTTCACTTTCTAGAATTACTGTTTAACTGTGTAGTGCTAGAACTTAGCTATAAGGTTATACAGTAATCATTTTTAAAAAGTATTCAGGTAGGCAGAAGTAGCTATAACAGTACACTCCAAGTTATTTAGATCAGCATGAGCTCACTGGTAAGGGAACTGAGCTCTGCCAATAACCACAGCCTCTGGACATGCTTAAAATATTCCCCAAGTGTCATGGATATAACCAGGAATTGATATATTACCTGCTTTTGAATTTGTTCTGGGCTGCTAAGCATCAAGGGCACTATGTTGGCTTTAATGGCTATCCTGTCTGATTCACATATTTTGTTTGGTTCATCCTCAACCTAAAATGAAAACAATAATGAAGTTATGGGCATATCACTACACTCTACTCAATGAGTGATGATCAGCCTTTCAGAAACCAACTGCTCATACTGATTTAAGTAACCCTTAGGTTGCTGAAGAGCCTAAGAACCAGACCTGCTAGAGACACTGCCTGCAATGAATCTGAAGAGCAATGCCTGAGAAAAGCTGAAAGAAATCATGTCTTTCTGCAAACTTTGAAGTAGTTTTTTCCAGCTGTGCTAGGCAAGGTCCAAGCAGGGAGGCAGGACCCACTGCTAGGCATTTAGATAGATGAGGGCAGAAGTGGTGGAGTCATCACCAACAACAAATCCTCCTGAGGAGTTACTGACCAGATTTCTCAAAGAAATGAAACTTTTTTACAAGAAATGAAAGGCAGCAGACAGTATATATTCTGTACATACTTCAAAGATTCATTTAACCCAGCAAACTCCCTGGCTCCACCAGTGCCCTGTACATCTGCCTCTCCAGGCTTGAACAAACTGAAGTCCTTGAATAGGCAAAACCCCTTTATTTCCACTGAGCTTTGGATCAGTGAAGCTCAAGGCTGAGGAATTAAACCCCATGATCGAGGCAAGGCCAGCCCATCCCATCCTGAGTACAGACACACACACTGCTCAGGGTTAGGACAGTGTCTTACTGCACCTTCACAGGATGATCAAGTCTTAGCACCACTACTCACTATGATACCTACAATTCTCCAGTTCCTTTTGATATAGTTCTTGAACGTTACAGATGCACAGACTTTGATGACATTCTCCTGTGATTTCTCCAGCAGTGTTAAGAGTAACAAGGGATAGTTCTGGCTTCCTTCCACAGATTCGAGGAACTTCTCAGCTGCAAGGGAACATAAGGGGGTCAGCAAAGGCTGCTTTCTGTTTTCTGAGTCCTATGATTTCTCAGATGTCTCTTTAAAATAACCAACACACAAACACTTCCCCAGAGCTTCACAGGAACGAGCCTGACAAAAGGCAGTGCAGCTTCTCTGCTGCTGGGAGCTCTTCCTGCCACCACCAGCAGCTCTCAGTTCCCAGCAGGATGGGGAAATATTGCCTCTCACCACTTGTAAAAGCCATAACCCAAGAGAAGTAAATCTTGGCTTATTGTGAAAAGCAGCGTTGCTTTAAATAGCAACAATATGAAAAAAGAAATCAAGAATACTGAAAAATAAAACCACAAAAAGCTAACAGATTTATTATATCTATCCTCCAGTTTTTTGGAGGGGTTGTTTTAAAAGGATACCAAGAACTTCTGCAGAGGTTATTGCACAAACAACCACTGAAGTTGGCTACACACAGCCAGAAAAGCCAAAAAGAAACTGAACTTTTTTGGTCACTCATGAGAGTCACTTACCAGGGCGCCTTATAGCAGGATCTGGATCTAGTGTTTTCTTTAGATACTCAGTTAAAGTCTGTAAATTGGCATCACTCAGCTCCATTTTGGCAGAACCTAAAACCCACAAGTAGTTTTGTTACAAACAGGGATCAGAAAATCTGTCCTGAAGTTACACATGTACAAGCAGATCCCACAGAAGCCACACGTCAGTTCTGTCTGATGATACCTCACCAGCAGAGCCCCAGCCAGTGAAAGAGCCACTGTGCACCAGGCACAGGAAACATCCCCCTTCTCCAACTGCTGCTGTCTCAGTGAGGGACCCCAGACTCCAGGGGAGGCTCACACAGCCAGCAAACATGAACCAGGTACAGCCAAAAGGTTCTCTCTTGCCCACTCAGGACAACAGGAGTTTGGTTTGGCTTTTGAGAATTGTCATCAGCCCCAGAAATCTGCTGCTGGTTGAAAAGGGTGAATAGTCCTGCCCTGCATTATTGTAAATAAAACAATTCAAAGTGCATTGAAGAGTTTTAAAAAATCAAATACTCATTATCAAAGAAAAAAAATCTCAAAAGAAAATACTTTTTTATAAAGAGATAAAAGACTGTGCAAAGCCAGAGGGTTTGTACTCCCTGTAAAATCAGTTCAGACTAGGGTAGAAGCTAATTCAAATGCAAGACTTATTACAGAATGACTCTGTGCAGTAAGTCTACAATGCTCCTCTCCAGTAATCCTCCCACACACATTCTCATAGGTACCACAGTGACATATTTACTTCACAGCTTCAATTGGAATAATTAAAATTACAGTAGCACTACAACAGCAAATTGTGCTTTAATGGACATGCTGTTGCTCAGGACATGACCATCAACCCTGCCCCTCCTCCTGCCACCTGCAGCACAGGTCACTCTGCAGAGGAAAGGAGAAGCAAAGATTTACAGCTTCTCCCTGGAGTTTCTAATTAGCAAGATGGACTGAAATTCACCTGTCCCACTCTGGAGTTGGTTTATGTTGATTATAAGTGGAGTAAATAGTTCTATTCAGGCACATTTGCAAGGCAGTGAGCTTTAAAGACACGGGTTTTATGTCAGCTATGGCACTTACAGGATTTTAAGAGACAGCAACAGTATCCTCTTGAATTAAATGTATATTACTGAGGAGTACAAATCCCAATATATTTTGCACCCAGTAAAAATCCCCTGAGTGTTCTGCCTCCCGTTTCCCTTCCCCCTGGGGGTTTACTTGCCCACAGCCCTGCCCACCCGTTCACACATTCCCTTCCCTGCCGCTCCGAGCCGGGCCCGGGGATGGCCCGGGGGCAGCGGGGCAAGGGCCGGCCCAGGGCAGGGCAGGGCCAGCAGTGCCGGGGCCGGGCCGGGCTGTGCCAGGCCAACAGTGCCAGGGCCGTGCCGGGCTGTGCCGGGCCATGCCGTGCGGGAGCCGGACCGTGAGAGGCCAGATGTGCCGGGGCCGGGCCGGGCCGGGCCGTGCCAGACCGTGCCGGGCCAGCAGTGCCGGGGCCGGGCCAGGCCGTGCCGTGCCGTGCCGTGCCAACAGTGCCAGGGCCAGGCCAGCAGCGCCGGGCC
>VXBX01000574.1:16439-45631 GCA_013400415.1 Scytalopus superciliaris | reverse complement strand
CCAACACCCCCCCTGCCCCTCCGCCCCCTCCTCCCTGTGCTGCAGAGCCTGGCACGGCGGGGGCCACACACCCAACTGCAGCAGTTTGGAACGGGTGTAAACAAAACCAAAGCTTTCCTTAAGGAAAAGAACAGCCCCAGACCAAAGGCTGCAGGCAGGGATGGAGTACACGTCCTTATCCTACATGCAGAGAGTGCAAATGCTGCCTGTCAGAGTAAAGAGAGCCCAGGAAGCAACTGTGAAGTCGTTTAAGACCTCAAAATTGAGACTTGTTTCAAGACAAGACTGCAGGGCTTTGAAACCTGTGACACACAGAGGGAAAGAGCAGCTGGGGCAGGTTTGTGTCCGATGGGACACAAGGGAACACATTCCATGAGGCAGTGTCACATTCCAAATCTGAAAAATAACCGTTCAAATATTTTCTTTAGGACTACCTGGGGCCAGAGGGAAAGGAATAGCATATTCTTACAGATTTAAATAGAATTAAAATAAATACTTCATTTTCTGCAGTGACATTCCCAGGGAATGAGCAGCTACACGAGATGCAACACAAAAGGACATTTCAAACACAAGTTAAATACCAGCATTGCTTATTTTCAGTCTTTTGCTATTGTCATATATAGCCTATAGCCTTCTACTAACTAGCAGTGTATAGATTTAACCTAATGGGCATTTAAAAGTCAACGAGCCACCACCACCATTTATTCTTCTTTGGTTAAAAATAAAAAGTAAAAATAAATTGTGAAAGCCTTGTCACTACTACTGACTTGCAAAACCTTTCCCACACAATGCTTACATAGCACAAGCTGATGGACTGAGAAGCACCATAGGAACCCTTTGGAAATAGCTCACCACAAAAAGAAAAAAAAAAAAAGAAAAAGAAAACACTCAGACAGACAGCAGATTCCCAGCAGCTCAGAGCTGAGTATCCCAACACAACCTTAACTCAGGCCATCCTACCGGGAAACTCAGCTGAAAAAACAGAACAGGTTATGCACTAAGAACCATTCAAGCAGGTAGGCTGTTGTTGGTTGGTTCATTGTTTTTTTCTTTAAATACTGTTATATTTTAAGTTGGCTACTCTGGATAGCACAGCAGTTAATGTAACACTGTCTGCATTACTTTAGGAAGTGGAGCCTTTTCTCCCACCCTGCCACACTGTCTCAGTTTCGAGAAGTCTTAAAGCTTGAATTTTTGAATTATTTCAAAGGACAAGCTGGTAATCTGTCATGGAATTATTGTCACAGAAACCTGATGCAGTTCAAGGAAAGAAAGAAAACTCTCCAGGGCTGTGGTGTCATGTCAGGCCCCTTCAGAGCACAGAAACGTGTTGGTAACTCTTAGAGCACATGGATGAACTGGTTTAATTTTGCTGGAGCAGTGTTTTGGGACTTCTATTTTTTTTTTTTAAATCCCAATAGGAACTAACAGTTGAGAACAGAAATCATTTGCACAAAATGACAAATCAGAAGTTGCAGTAAAAGGAGACCAACTCATGTTAAGGACAGGACTTCTTGCTAAACAGTCACAATTGCTGCTAAATACATTGTACACAAGGGTCAAAAAGGGTGGGTTTATTTGTTCTGAGCCTAGTTTTGATGTTCCTGCATATGCTCTGTCCATGATCTCCCAGTGTATGAAAGGAAATGGAAAGCTTTTTCATTTTTATTTTTTTTTTTTTGACTGCCTTTAACTCAAGCCTAACAAGATAAACAGAGGAGATGCTGTTGATGCTCTTGCTGTAAAATCTTCCATAAAACCAAGTCTCAGAAGATACAGTACTGATATTAAAAAAAGTTTTTAAATTTACTTGCTAAACAGGAAGAAAACCCTCTCTACAAATATTCCACAGCTGTTCATTTCAGCACCCCAACCTGGCCTGGTTCTGGACACAAAGGAAAACCCAGAGGGGTCTCGGGTGGTCCTTGGCCACTGCAGTCGAGTTTATTATGAACACATGTGCCAACATCACAAGGCTACACAACTACAGTCATTTTTCCAAGGGGCATAATTTCCGTGGAGAGAGCCAGCCGATTTATCAGCTGTAGGTGGGATGCAGGACTGAGCAGTGGACAAAGGACTGCAAGAGAGGTACTGGATGGAGAACATGACGAGCACTGAAACAAACAGACTGCACACCTGCTGCATTGACTCTGCAAGCAATCGTTTAAATAAAACTGCTGACAGTTTTGTAGGCTGGACAGAACAGGATTCTTTGCCTCGCCCCCAGATGCCACTGTGCTAGAGCAGCTGGCTGCCGCGGGGTGCAGCGGGGCCCAGCCGTGCCCTGCAGGTGGGTCCGTGGCTCTGCAGAGCACGGCTCTGTGCCGGGCCGGAGCAGGAGCCCTGCCCGGGCTACCAGGAGGGCCAGCTGGTGGCCGCGGGCCGGGCGTGCCCCTCGGTGCTGAAGATGTTGAACACGACCCCGATGCGCAGGAAGAACCTCCTGAGCACGGCGCGGAGCTCGGGGATCAGGTCGAACTGCACGATCTCGCACAGGTACGGGTAGTAGGTGCTCGCGTGTGCCCGGAACTGCCCAACACACAAACCACACCGTCACCCTCGGCCCCGCGCTCCCGGGGACGCACCAGCCTCTGCAAACACCACGGCCCCCCGGCGCCCTCCCCACCTCCCTCTTGCTTGCACAGCAGCCTTTGCCCTCAGCAGAGTCAGGCTGGGCTGTGGCTGGGGGACTTCTCAGCCTACAGGTGGATTCAGGGACTATGGCAGCAACATGAATATTTGCATTCACCTTTACTCAAAAGGGCCAAGACCCTGAAAATTGTTTTTGCTGTCACTGTCAAGGAACTGGAATTCCAATTTTATAGTGGTGAAATTCATCCCACCCACTCCTGTGCAGCTGTAACGCAGCACAAGCCCACCCCTTACTGCACAACCACTGTGCTTTTATATGAAAGCTCTGCAGTAATTCCATCCCATTCCCACACAGCTGGGAATTGCAGGGATGCAGCTCCACTCCCAAACGCAGAGTGACTGCAGAGAGGGGAGCTGCCACTGCCCTGCTCGCCATGAGGAACTGCAACCTGGATGGTCATAAAGGCTTAACTCAGACTGAAGCAGGAATGAAAACAAAAGACCTGAACACAAACAGACATGACTTCTAGCCTCTTCTTACCTTGTCATCACTGATCTTTAGTGTTTTTGTTAAAAGCAACAGCAGGAGATTGGTCCAGGCTTCTCTGTGGCTTTCTGAGTTGACAGTAATAAAATACGCCAGGGCTTCACTGCACACACTGGAGAGAGGGCACAGTTCACACAAACCATAAAGAAAACCATGAGAGAGCTCTCCCCCCAAATCTAGGCTGCTTTAATAAAGACCTGCAGAACTCACCACCATGGATTACAGAGGAATTATTACCATATTAATAAATTGTTGGTCCCTGCTGTGGATTGTCAACACAAGGTACAAACTGTACCACTTACTATGGCTATTTTGGGACACTCTTTTAATTAAAGAGGGAATGGAACCTTCCCTTTTACACACTAAACAGATCAACATGTTCACAGATGGTGCACATATCCACAACCTACTGCATTAGTGTCAATAGCAAGTTTGGGAGATCTTCACATTTGATCAGAGATAAGTAATTTGAACTGTTATGTACCAACAATTCACCCAAATACCTTTTTATATTTATTTAGCATGATTTTCTACATTCCAGGTATACAGCAGCTTATAATGCACTCTTTTAGATTACTGTATCCTATTGTACCTCTGACTATCACCATTAACTCAGGTGGGAAAAGTATTCAGACACCATCACTTCTACACAGAAAAACTATGTCAGGCAAGAAGGTCCTTCCTTTATCCAGGCAGATTGCTTCCTTGCTGCTACATTAACTTATCTATCCATGGTCATCCCCTCTGGGGGCTCTGCTCAGCAACTGGGCTGGACTGTGGTGGCTGGGGGGGAACAGCCCCTGTCCCTGCCCCCCGTACCTGAGCAGCCGCTGCTGAACCGCGTCCCAGGAGTCCCGCCGGGTTTCGTCCACGTACATCCGGAACAGGATCCTCAGGCAGCACGCCAAGCTGCTGGTCTCTTGCTTCAAGAGGTTGGGTTTTGATTTACCCTTGAACCCTAGAGATCAGTCCCACACAGGGAGAGAGGGAACAATTGCATTTGGAGTTACTGGTCAAACATAAAACTTATCTACAATTACCTGCATTAGTGACCAGTGATGGTTTCTCGTCCAGATAGTCTTGCCTCCTCCTTGACTTTGGTTGAGACCTGATCTATTTATGAAGGTATTTAACTACAGCAGTACCAGCTGTGTAGCTCTACTTTAACCAAATAAAGCCAGATAATCTAGCAAACAAAAGCATGCAGCCTTCAGCTGAGCTATAGAGGTTATTGTGATGGCACACTGTTGTGTCAGCGGAGCTCAGCATTTTTATCAAATAAAAATAAAAGCCTCACCTGCTCTCCATAACACAGTTCGCTGCTCATAATTTGAGTTAAAGGCTTTTGAAAATGAATGAGACTCTTGCAGACAATCCAGTAACTTAAAAAGGTGATGTGAAGACATATGTTTGTACATTCCTTGGTCCTCTGTGTCAATGTGGATATCTGCATCCAGCGCGTCTCGCTGAAGGGCAGGGGAGAGAGAGCACATGTCACAACCCTCACTAACTGCAAATTCCACCTTCAGATGAAAGTGCAGTATTAATGCAGCAAAACACAGCAGAGTGGTCTTGTCAGAGTTGTATCCTTCTCAGCAGGGTATTTGAGAAGAGAGAAGTTATGGCCTATCCTAGTTACTGACAAGAATATAAGAACCAAGAGCAAGGGAAGAACTCCCTTATCAGAGCATTACAGTAACAGCACAGTACAGAACATTTCCTCTCCTCTAGAAGCTGACTGAATACCTCTGTTGGATTCTGAAAAACATCAAAATGAACCACAAAAACAACGCAAGTTTAAACATTGTCTGGTGAAGAAACTCCCCATCTTTGGGTCATGTCAAATTTAATTAAATTGGTCAGTATTTTTAGCTAATTTCACTAGGAATTTATCTATACCATGTCCCAGACACTACCTGAACACACAAGCCTGAATTTCTAGCTTAGAGCTTTATTAACAGCCAAGCAAGAGCTACTGTGCTCTGTTCCCTGGAATCAGAACTTCCAGGAACACGGACATCTCCAATCCCAGCAATGAGTGAAATCTTGACCATTGATTTTGCTTAAGTTCTGCAAAACCCACTGTGCAAACACCCAGAGGCTGAGCAGAGCCTCATCTGTGGCTAAATGAAGACACTCAGGCTAAAGAGCAGAAAAGAATGCTTTCCCCCAAACAAAAAAACCCATTCTTGATGAGCATGCATACATTATAAAAATATATTCATTATAAAGATAATCTATTATATTGACAATAAAAATAAAGGCAATATAATACTTCAACAGGCAGACTGCCAGGAACACTGGAAGCAGACAAAATAAATCACAGCTTAAGAGTAACTTACACACACATTCAGGCCAGTGCTGAATGTTATTAAAAGGAAGAGACTATTTTGTAAATACACATGGGAGCAATTCCATAACTGGTACTTCATTGTCACAACAAGGTCACAAATAAGTCTGATGGTACCTGAGCTGCAGCCATGTGCTCAGCATCTTCCTTCTTGCTTGTGGCTGGATAGAACACAATGTTATCAATGGTCTGTATCAACTCCAGCTGTACCACACACTTGATAAGGAGGCCAGCAAATAGTTTCTGGTCTAATGAAAAGGAGCAACACAAGTTTCAGAAGCAACTCACACCAGTTCACTTACAACAGGCTAGCAAAACAGGACAGTCCCATTATCATTTTCATATTAGTGATGCTGTGAATTATCTTCTAAAGAGAAAATCTCTCTGCAAGGCATAAACACAAGTTGCAAAGATGTACTCCAAGTTTAATTGTCCCAAAACTTGCTGTACAGAACTACCAAAGTGAACTAAGACTGGCTATAAAAATGCATTGAAAAGGCTTGCCCATTTTCCTTACTTGTATAAGGACCACCTTTCCAGCTCTCATCTGTTGGATTTGAATATTGACTTTGTCCTCTTTCAGAAGCATTTTTATCCATGCTGCTTAAAGACTGGCGATCTAGGTCCAAATCCTAGAAGAGAATGCAGAGCAATTCCAGCAATCCAAAACACTAACTCCCAGCCAGCTATCAGTTTTCAGATGACTTCACTCAGATTCAAAGGGTCCCTGCATCCATTCTTTACATCCCTTTTTTACAGTGACACCAAATACTGTCAATTCCTTGCCAAGTGTATTGACTAGAACAGGTTATTTCAAAAGCTGATCTAACATAACCCCCTTCAAGTTAGTTTATTGCCCTGAATTAACTCTTACCAAGTGTTTTTCAGCTGAATCTTCCTCCATTCCCACAGGTCTCCATGTCAGCAAGCTTCACAGAGTGGAGGAAAAAAAAAAAACCAGAACAAAACAAAAAAGGTAAATATTGTTGTTCTGGAACTGAGTATTAGTATAAGAATTAAATTTATGAACTTACACATGAGGAATAGTTGTTTTGAAGATTTCTAGCATGCAATTGCACGTCTGCCCCCAGACTTCAGGGCTGAATTTCTGTCCATTGAGTATTACCAGGTTTTCCAGGCAGTTTGTACCTGATCGTGCCAACTGCTCATTATCTGTGAAAGAAACATTCCATATTTATCAACTTCTACAATATCAATGAAAAATTAGGCATTCCCTATTATTGCTCCATTAGGAATTTTTACTAGTACTGTGAAACACATGGTGTCTTGGCTCAGAGCCTACCTGTAAAGTATGTTACAACAACATCAAGCTGAGAAATTTACTGAATAAAAAATAGATTCAAAATAGCCTTCATGAGACGGAAATCCAACCAGGGAGGACAAAGGACAGGACAGAAGCAGAAAGGAAGCACACAGTGAGACAAAGGGAGGAAAAGCAGCAACTAGAAACTTTTGACCTCCTACAGTATCATCCCCCCACATTCCATGCTACCAACACGTAGAATTTCAGCCACAGGAGTTGGAGTCCAAAAGAAAACATGTTCTTTAGAAAGTTGTTCTTAAAAGTATTTGATGGGTGGGAGGGGAAAGGTGTGACAAGAAAAAAGAAAAAACCCAGCACGCATGGAAGTATCTGTACATGTAAATAAAGGAGGTAATGTATCCCTGCAGTCAAACAGGGAGGGATGTTGGCAGAAGGCTCAGAAGATTAACACCACTTTCCAAAAGCCTTTGCTGTGTAACAGTAACACCACAAGCACATTATGAACACAGTAACAGAAGAGCTGCCTAACTCAGTAAATGGATCAGATATTCAAGATACTGCATCAATATTGCATAACGCATTGTCCCGACGGTAGCTTTCCCTCTTCCAAAATTCAGGTACCTTTCCCCTTCTTAAATAATGAACATTTAAAGGCAGATTCACTCAAAAGACACAAGTAAATAAGGTACCTTGTTTTACACACCAGTGTAACTGTGCGAGTATGTCGGGAAGAAGGATCTCGTGCAAGGCCTCGTAGAACTGCGTGAACACGTCGCAGATGGCGTAGAGCGCGTGGTTGCACGTCGTGGTCATCCACTCGGATTTCTGGGGGACAGAAGGGAAAGCCTTTGGGTTTGCGTGGGTTCTTCTGTGATGACTCGGCTTACATGTGGCTGCTCAACAAGAGACACGGCCTCTGAGGAGAGCAGAGGTAAAACTAAAGCCTCACGACGGCAGGTGCCTTGTCAGAAGCTCTTAGGTGGCCACGCGAACACCGCTCAGAAACCTGCACATGTTCACAACAGAGTGAGAATGCTCCCCTTGAAAATCATCAGAACACACCAACAGGCCACTGGACACTATGACAAATTACATCCACGCCATAGAATTCAGCAGGACTCAAAGTGTGTTTCTAAGTTTAGATAAACAACCCATCACAGTGTGTCATCAGGTCTGGGGTGGCAATACACTGCAAGACAAACCATACAAACTGCTGCCTTGGTTGTGTGAGTTCTTAAAAATGCAACTCTAAAGAATGCTTACTTTTGGGGCTTTTTTTTTTGTTTTTACCTCTGTTTGTTGCTCAGGGAGTTTCATATTATCAAAAATCCTGAACACAATTCTGAACAGATCTTGCCACCAGTGCTTTTCAAAGGTATGCCCATAACTCTTCATGATTTCAAACATCACTGTTAAGCCTCTATAAACAAATCCAAACAAAGGAATAGATATTAAAATGAGCTCCAGTGATGCCTTTACTAAGTGAATTAAAAAAAAAACAAAAAAGGAAATAAGGAAAGCTTTATTACCTTGTTCGAACATCTAATTTGCAACGATTGATGATACAAGAAAGTTCAAATAAAATGGGAAACCATCCTCTGACCCATACTCTATCCCCGGGAGCCACGTTCATGTCATCACTTGTGTATTCTCTCAATACCTTCAAGATGAGCAGAAAAAAAAAGATTTAAAAACAAGCTTAAAAATCTTTAGATGTGACAAATTTAGACACTATTAGTGGCAGAGACAGACTTGGAAAGTTAGCTTAGTTCCTACTGTAACACTCATATCCTGTAAAATATAAGCATAAATCTAAGATGTAACCATTTGCAAAAATACTGGAAAAATATATGGAAATAAATGCTCCAATCTGTTTTACTTCAGTCCAGCTAAAGGCCTTACAAGTTATCGAGGTTTGGACTGTTTAGAAAGCAACTTTAACAGTGACAGACAACGGTCATATAAACACAGGCAACAAGGAAATCTAAAACTGGCAGAAACCAGTTCTGCATTTGTCTAGTATGTTGAATGCAGTGTGCACTAGGGATATGCAACTGCAGTGGAACTCCAAGCTCTCTGCAGCCAAGTGACTATTATGTTGAGTATTCACACAATAGGCTGACGTAGAAAAACATGCACGTTTGTAACCAATTGACCCAGACAGAATTAGGGTGACAGAACAAGAGGTATTGTCATTCTAACACTCGTTCTAACACTACAAAACCACCAAAAAAAACCCAAAGCCCCAAACAAGGACTATTTCATTCAGCTGTTTTCAATTTGGACTTATAAAACTTAACACTTTTTAATTAGCCCTAGTTCACTGCTTACATAATACCAAAATTACTCCTAAATCTGAATACGCTTTTAATACAAACACTTGCAACTGAAGTTTCTCACTGTTAGTAATAGGATTAGTCTCTGTTTAACAGTGGAACACAGAGTAAGAGTGCACAAGGTAAGAGTGTCAGTGTACCTGTGGTCTTTCTGAGACATATTTTGCACAGTAGCGAATGAGCCTGATGGCCTCCATGCTCGTGTCTGGGAAGGCAACGTTGCAGGCAAACTCAGAGAGGCATTTTACTGCATCCTGAAATGAGTCAATTGCTGCTGGAAAATGCTGCTGGAAAATATTTGCTGTGAAGAACAAACAAATACACTTCTTAAAATTTACTGGTATTGAAATCCATAGATAAAGCACATCAATCTAGACATGTCAGACATGGTACGCACTATAGGATGGACAAACGTGGAAGGACCAAACCTTCTACATTAAATACAGTCCTTTGCCTTCTCTTGCATTCTTCCCCATCCTACCTCACCAACTGCATTCCAAAGTTGTACAGCACAGTATCTATGCCCAGTTTTTCCTGTCCATAGCAATCGGGAGACTTAATGGGTATGATGCAGCTGCAGAGGTTAAACAGTCTGGCTGCAAGTCTTGTGTTTTTTTAAAGCAGACTCACAGCAGCAAAGCTAATTTGGGTACTTGCATCTGTCAAGCATTACTTACTAACTATGTGTGCTGTAGTCTGAAAGGCCAGCTCCACAATATTCCCATCGTGGTCTGATGCTGCTTGATGAAAGACTGCAAAGATATTTTTCCAGCCTGAACGAATATTACCAGCCTGAGAGTTCACCATCTGAGCAATACAGCGTATCACCATGTCTTGAATAGTTGGAGATCTTCAAACAAATAGAAAGGAAAGCAAGATTTACACTGGCACAAAGCAACATCCCCACTTCCATGTACTGGAGCATCTAACCCACAGCCAGTGGCATCCTTAAGTAGGACTACAGAAAGCTAAAGCAGAAATTGCAGTGCCTCACACCTGTTTTTCTTCATTATATGCTCAAAAGGCCTTAGGAAGTCTTTCTGGAAGCGGAAATTGGCCAACTCTCCCTTCTCAAGAAATTTCATAGACAGCTGCCTTAATGAGTCTACAGCAAAGATGGCAACATCTTCATTAGGGTTACACCCAACCTGGGAGAAAAGAATAGTTTCAAACACTTATCAGCTGATGTGTCACTTATATGAGTAACAGATTCATCATTCCAGTTCCTTCTCAGCCCACTAAAAATCACTGGCACATTCTAGTGTTCAGATATTTAGGAAATGGGGGCTTCCTCTTGAAGAAGGCTTTCTGTCATTTGATCCATCTAAACAGGCCCCTGGATTTCGTATGCAACAATGCAGAAGTATAATAGCCAGTTAGATGCTATCAAAAAGTAAAATAAAAACCTTAGGTTAAAAAAATGCCACCCAAACATGGTTCAGTTGCTAGGGAAAACAGATACTGTTCCAGGACTATCTGTGTACATTTCAGAGGAAAACTAACTTGGCATTTGATCAGAAAGACAAGACAAAGAAAAATTACAACCACAAAATCACATAATGAAGTGATTAAAGATAAACATTTCCATTTCTGTTTATACACATTAGATTTTTTTAATAGGTGCATCCTGTAGGTGCCTCGAATGCAACTTTTTTTTCAACATCACAGCTTAAGCCACTAAGAGCACAGAAGCAAAAAGGCAATTAAAGAAATCCTGCTGTTCGTGTACGTTCTGTAAGTTGGTTTCAGCAAGTACCTTATTGAAGTGATCTCCAATGACATGCCAGATCCTCGACCACTGCAGCCTGATGCGGTTCATGTTGTAATAGGAGATCTCCACGATCTTCTGCAGGCTGAACATGCGAGGGTGGTGTGGGGAGGCCAGTTCATCCATGGACACGGCACAGAGCCACCGCACAAAGTCAACTGTGCAGGAGAGGCCTGCTGTGAGCCCAGGGGCTCCTCTGCAGCCGCCCCCGTGACCCACTGCTGCTCAGTACCTACCTATGGCATTCCCATCCAGCCGAGTCGAGCCTGTAAAGATCCTGCGGAACAAAGAAAGGAGGCTCAGCTGCAGAGCCACAAGAGTCAAACACATCCCAGTGCTGTAGAAAAAGCTCAGCACATTTCCAGGGGTGCTTCACAATCCTCCATGCCTGAACTCTGTTTTATTCTTACTTCTTGGCAGCAGTTCATGCCCTTCTCCTTAGGGTAAATATTCTCTTCCCTGCTCCAAGTTACATTCTCCTGTGCTCATGTCCTGCTGCAGGAACAGGCACAGGCTCACAATTTTACCCAGAGCAAGTAATGCTGGAACACTCATTTGGGTGACAGTATGTTAAATTTCATGGGGACAATAAAAAGACATTAAGAAAGCTTTGCTGCAAGACTTTACTGGATGCCAGCAACCTGCTTGATCTTTACATGGTCAGAGAATATGGCCAGCTGTGGCCAAAACAGACTGAAGCAAGACTAAGAAAGCACTGTTGCCCCTTCTCCCCCTTCTGCTGTTCAGGCTCAAGGAGTTCAGACCACTGACAGTGGTCCATTACAGAACACTGGTAAGTGAGGAACATTCCCACATATTTTGGACTTGGATGTGGTAACAGATACATTTATGTTAGAATAAATGCTGCAAGCCTGAATGTATGACCCTACAAACTTGCACAAGTTTCAGGAATTATTAAGAAGTCCCATTCCAACACATGGTTTAGGATAGAAGTACATCTTTAGGCAACATTTCAGAAGGGAGCCAGCAAAGACAACAATTTAGATAAGAGTGCAAAGATTACACTCTCAGTACCTGTCTACTGCCACCACCACGCTCTGGGAGCTGGTCTCCCCCACGGACTCCTGGATGCTCGCCATGTGCCGTTTGTCAGCCCCACTCCCAACCAGGTTCCCTTCAATAAAACCCATTAAAAACCAGTAATCAGCATTGTGAAATTGTGACTCGATATTAACTCCAACATTAAACAAGTAGGCAAAGACAGAAGTCACTACTGCTTCCAGTTACCATGTCATTTATATGGAGCAGATGGTGCTCTTGCTAGATCTGTGCCAGATTATTACAAAGTTAAACATCATGTTTATTAAGTTAAGATGATATGATACTGTTAATAAAATTGGAAATTATAAAATATTCTTTTAAAATAAGAACTATAAGTCAGCTACAAGTAGCTAATGCTGGGAACAGTTCTGTATTCACCAGCATCATCACCATGTATAGCATCCACTCCAGAGTATTTTCAAATTAACATGTTTCCATAATGTTTTCCAAAGATTAAGGTAACTTGTCCCTCTAATTTATAGCTTAAAATCTAAGGTTTGTTTCTTGCACATACTGCAGAAACAATAGGAACTGGAGCAGCAAGACCAACATGCAGAGATCAGAAATTTTTTTGAAAAAAACAACTATCAATAATCAAAACATCTATTAATTCCTAAAGATAAACAGCTCATGTTCTTACTATTAAAAATCGAGCATAAAAAAAAAAAAACCTGATTAATACTTGTAACAAAACCATGACTTAGTGTGGCAAAACAGTTTTGACAACAGCATATTCCAATGAATAAATCTGAAGGAGTTCTTAAATAGCTTAACTCAATTTCAAAGTTAGAACAGATTTGGTAAATATAAACACATCTTGAAATATACATTCCTTTTTGTCAAGGTTCATTAATCCAGTACAGCTTCCCTTGGAAGCAAGTAAATGTATGTGACTATCTTATAACACTGAGTATTCTTAGCCATCCTACTTCATTGACATGTGCACCTTTGTGAAGTCCAGGATTAATCATCTTACCTAATCCCAGGCCCATAAACTCCTCCCCTGCAGAGGCATAGCCCTTAATGCTGCCTTCCCTCTCACGCCCAGAGCCAGACAAATACCGAGTTTTCACGCCAGTTCCTATGAGCTGTGCCAGTTCCAGCTGGCTAATACATTTCAAGATCTACAACCAAAAGAAATTAAACATTGTGTTTCTGGAAGCCACCATATTTTTAATCCTAACATATATATTTAATATTTATAACCTTCCCAGGTTCTCCAACCTTTAAAACAACTTGACCACAACAGCAGCTTTAATGCAGCTGAAACATTACCAATAAAACTGAAAATGAAGTTGACACCATGAATCATTCCAGTACAATAATAAAATAAACAGTGTCCAAAAATCTAACTTGGATCTCTAATCACCACAGGGAACCTTCTATTACTTGTCACAGCACCAACTTTCAAGACCATAAACAACTTGAGGTTGATCCTCTAGAGACTTCATTGTCCATTACAGTATTGTCACACAGTTTCTATAGGTCTTCCAAAAAAACCAGCAGTGTGTTACTTTTTGTATATATGTATGTGTGTGTCTATGTACACACGTGTATATTTAAAAACCCCACTAACAATGCACTTCCTCCACATTTTCAAGAGGGTTCTGGGAGCTGACAGAAGAAAAAAATATCCTGCAGGTTTTTAAAGGACACCACAGTTTACTATTTAACTTAATCAATATTTACCTCATGCCAGGAATTCCCAAGATAGTTGCCATCTGTGTGAGCAACTGTAATGAGTGTCTTAATGGTATCAATGTTCTTCTGTTTCATTTCTGTAATGCTGGAACTGGCAGTCAACAAGGAAAACCGAGCAAGGGCCTGTACATAAGCATCTCGTTCAAGCTACAAGACAGAAACAAGCATCATAATAGAGTCTCTGAAGAAGCAGAGAAAGCAACTTGCCTACACAATTTTCCTTCCATGGATAGCTGGCACTACTGGAACACTTTCCAGCTAAGGGAGAGCAGGATGTCACTTAGCAAATGCTCTTAACAGAAGACTCAGCAAGAAAGAGGAAAGCAGAGGATTATATCAATGCCTTTTACCATTTCAAGAAAGCAGATGAGGCAATTCATCTTCTACATATAAATTGTGACTCTTCACGTGCCTCCCAGAGCCCTTAGCAAGTCCCAGGCTAAGTCTGGTACCAACCTGCATTCCAAAGATACAGGCTATCCTAATGGCACAGCGTATTCCTTCCAAACACAGGGATGCAACTTCTGTGTCATCACAATTCTGCAAGCCAACGCTGTAAGCTGCCAGCAGTGGAGTCCAGACAAGCTAAAGAGAGGAACAAACTAAGCTTAGAAGTCTATTACCATTTTAGCCCAGAACACTGGATCACTGACATCAAATATATCCAAAAGTCCACCTGTTGCATCACCAAACTCTTCAGAGTAATTTTCCACTTTTTCCCCATGCTTAGAATGTTTGGTAATGAAGACCCAGTGACAACCTGGCACTCACTTTGAACATGGGCCTGACATGATCCAGGTGAGTGGCACTGGTGAAAGGTGCCTTGGCATGGCTCACTGCCTCCATCAGGGCCTTGGCTGTCTTTGCCATCTGCTCCATCTCCAAGTTGTACAACAACCTCCGCTGCTTCTCATTGGCTACACCTAAGGAGAACACCACCCAGTTACACTGGATCCTTGTCTATACAGAGCATATTCATTTCAAATATCTGTACCAGCCACTCTAAATGTACTTTATGTTTGCACCAGGGTGTTTTCACAAGGACTCTGCACACCCCTGTGCCATCCCAAAACTCCTGCAACAGTACTGTGGTCCTTCCAGTTTTTGACTCTTTCTTACTTGGTTTGCTACACTTGGTTGCAATTGCATATTCTTTAGTCTCTTTCATGGCAATTTTCTTTCCTTCTATTTCTTCATAGATTGTGGATAAATACTCTACTGGCAGGTCTTTACTGTCATTAATTCCTCGATTCATTTTAATGTACTGCTCCTTTGTCATTTTATTTTTTACCTGTAAAAAAGAATGGAAGTTGGATATCAGATTTTGAATGCAAGTTCCAGAATTTGCACTTCCAGATTTGAACTTCTAGAAGTTTAGGGGTTTTAAATTTCTACCTGTGGACTGTGCAAGTCTGTAGTCAGCATTATAATGGAGTATGCCAAAACATAGGCAGTGTCTGCACTAGCAAATAGTGTTTGCCTGAGGGAGGAAAAAACAAGAGAGGTTTATAGAGCCCCAATTCCTCATTCCATTAGCTCTAGTTTCACATGCAGGAAAAATGCCCAGAAGTGCTATGGATTCAGCCAAAATACTAACAGAGCCTGAAGCCAGCTGTTAGAAACACCTCAAGCCCCAAAATGCAAATAAATAGGGGGAAAAAACCCAACACACATCATCCCTACAATACTGAAAACTTGTGGTGACTGGGATTTTCAAGTACATTCCCCAAAGATTACACATTACCCTTCTTTGGGTAATCCTACCAAGGTTAAACAACAGGTTATTTTTCACTCCCAGTTTCATAAAGAATGACACAAAACTAAGCTATTGATGTACCATCTGGACTAAGGAATGGGAATCAATTAAGCCCAACATGTAGCTAAACTTCAGTGCGAGTTTGTCACACCAGAACAACAGCAACATTGCCTATCTGGTATCAAACAGTATATACACATTTTGTTGCACATCTGATGGGCATGCAAAAACATTCTAATGTCACGTTAACTGTTTATGTCATGAATTTTTTACTCTAGCAATTGCTCCCGCTTATTACTGTATTGTTCTGTATACATAAGAGTGTATACATTCTTACTGTATTGTTACACAGTAAGTTTGCCTTACTGATCTGTTTGTTTAAAAACAGAACAGCTAATACAGAGACAATTTAACACAGTTAAGGCTTCCCTCTTCCAGTAATTCCTTCTGGTAAATGCCTTCCAGTAACAAGATTTAAGGAAATGCCAGCATGAGTACACTTCCTACCCAAAGTCTCCACCTTGCCCAGCTGCTGAGGAGGTTCAGCAACAGGATCAGTGGCAAGATCTGCTCCTCACACAAGCCTGCAGAAGTTCCTGGCTTGGTGTGAGCTTAGGTTACCCCCTGTCCCAAAGGGTCACAAACAGCAGGGACTGCTCTTGGGCACAAGGTTCGAGTTACCGTTGGTTGCACTCAATGTATCTGGCAGCAAACTTCTCCATTAATCTGTCAATCTTCTGGGCTTCACCTGGCAGGCGAAAACCTTCCAGAAATATACGCAGAGCAGAGACAAAGTCCTTTCCACAGAAATCAAGCTGGTCTACATAGGCATACATCACTTCCTTGTTAAACTTGTTGCTTTCCCCAAGAAATTCCCCTACTTGAGTCTAAAAACACAAGAGACAGTTATTACTGTGCAATCCAACTGCCAGCTTTGCAAGAAGGTTTCTAGCCTGAGAGTTGCATAGCTCAGTTTTGTAAGGCTAACATGTGTCACTGAGTGGGCAGAGCAGCCCTTGGAGAGGTGGCAAGAGACAGGGGCATTGGACATGCCCTTAGTCTGCACAATCCTGCTTCCCTCACTTTCAAGGGCCAGATCTGCATTACTGCAGAGCCAAGGAAAGCTGAACTGTGCCCAGGTTCACACGCAGCAGAGAATGCTTTGCCACTGCAGTATATGATACTCCTGTGCTGGGAAGGTGCTGCTAACAGGGACAGAGGAAAAGCACCTTCCGTTTATGAGGAACCCTCCAGCACTTTATTGTAACATGATACTTTACTAGGAAGCCTGGGACAGCAAGTAAACAGTACGTAGCTTTGGCATTAAGTGCCTCCATGAGAAACCTTGCACGTTCAGTCCTCTTAGTAAGACACAAACCACAGAGAGGGTGCATACAGCCAGCAGGGGCAGGGAGAAGGTACTAGGGGGCAAGTGTGTTCATCTTATGCTGCAGTAATCTTACAGAACAGAGGCGTTCCTCTTGGTGCAAGAACTGTGCCAGGTCCTCAGCAGTAGTGCCAAGCATTCCCTGCTCCTGCAGATACTGTATTCCTCTCTTCGGCTTTTTATTAAACCTATTCAGACAAAAACACAGGGACATTGAGACATACAATTAAAAATATCACAGCCTATACAATTTTAGTTTCACAGAACCCTTGTAAGCCAAAGATTCTATGCTACATCTCCATGACTTTTTTTTCTAGTTAGAAAAGAAGTCAAGAAATGTGCAACATATCTATTACCTATATCATACACATAAGGCTTTATCTCATAAGGTGCATTCAGTTGCTGACAACCTTTTAAGTTATTGCTGGGAAACTCCCTTAAAAACTGACCTCTCTGAAATGTTAAAAATTAGAGACTTTACATGAAATGTTAAAAACATTGCTGTTGAAGACCTTTTTTCTAGCATTTACAGACATGAAGGTCTTAAAATTAACAAAAAATAAATAAAGCATAGCTGGACAATGATTTCATTCTCTAAACTCTATTTCAATAAAAGACAACAAATGGTCTGAGACCTGTAAGACAATCCTGGCCCTCAAACCAATTTTTCTCTAGGCACACATACGTTTGTGCAACTGAGGCAGCAAAACACCTTCTACTCCACCCTGGATTTTATAGAATTCCTTTTAATTACAACAGCACTGTTTTTTGACAACAGCATGCAAGAGTCTTCAGCATTAAGATCAATTTGTAAGTGTCCCTACAGGTATGACTGTGTGAGACTGTAAGAAACAATATAGTTGTATACATTTTTTTACTAGTGAACTTTAGTTTTCCTGTCATACTGAGCTTACAGTTCTATCCCATGTTCAATTATTTCCTTTTGTTGCTTAATGACTTCAAATTGCTCTGGGTCATCTGGAACAGCAGTCTGGGTACCAACACTTCCAACTCCTGATGACACAGTGGAGTCCAAGGAACTGACACTGCTCCGTCTCCCTCCACTCTCCAGGCATTTACCTTCAGCCATTTCCTGTTCAGATGGTTTGTATGAACCTGTTCATAAACAAGGCAAGATTTAAGTTTTCCTGTTCAGTCAAGAGCTTTAAATTATAGAACTTTTAGTAGAAATCTGTGAGTCAGTATTCTCATTTTACCACGTGTACATTTTAGCAGTCTGCACTACAGTACATGGAGATTCTCTGTCAATGCAATTCCAAAATAATCCAACCAAAGGCACAAGAGCAGCACCAGCTACAGAGAAATTCTTGCATTTCAACTTAGTAACTGCAAGACTGGTCACATCTTTCGTAGTGTAGACAGGGGCCTAGCTAAAGCTCATCAACAGAACCTGGTTATTCAAACAACACTCTTGGAAAGTCAGTTACTGCAACTGCGTTAGCAAACAAATTGTTATGTACAAACTTGGCACCCACACCCCTGAATAACTTCTAAACACTGAACAAACACAAGGACAAACTGATTAGACAAATTAGTCTCTCCATAAGGAAACAATCTTACCCAAGCTAGTCTGATGATTGGGGTTCACATAAAGGTCTTTGCTCCATTCTACCATGCATTTTAAAATGGAGACCAAACATTCAAGTCCTTTTTTCCTCAGGCTTAGCTCCTAAAACATGAAGAAAACTAATAATAAAATAAAAACCAAAGCCAAACCACAAACAGTGCTGAAAACAGCCTCTGTACCAGTCTCCATCTAAGGACTGGAACAGTATAATCTTAAAAATAAAATACTTAAGGTGGAGATATGGCACAAAGTCTGTGCAAAGCAAGTCCAAGATGAAGGTACTGCTGGTTCATAAGCCCCAGAAGGGAAGTCATTTGAGTGAAGCAGAGGAAGGCTTCTTTGGCTCTCTCTGCCATAGCAGCCCAACCAAAGAGCCCAGAAGAGCCTGGTGTCCCCGTGCAAACAGGCAGCAAAATCACCAAGTAATTCAATGGCACAGGGCTAGGCATCATCAGCATCCAACAGCAATTTAACAGACTAATAAAAAGTGAGTAACCTCAGTAGGCTACAGACAACATGAACCACTGGCAGTATCAGTAAGGATGCAGAGACAGCACTGTTTATGAAACAATAGTACCTTATCTCCCAAGCTGTACTGACAGTACTCCTTACCTGTAAAGGTGTCATGCCCAACTCATGTCCACTTCGGCCCTGTGCAATTTTGGACAAATCATTCACAAGGCGCTCAAAAATATTAGCAGCATTTAAATCACAGTCATAGTTCACATAAATATCCACCACACACTGGGCATCTTGAAAATAAAAGAAAACACAAGTATTAGCATTCAGTGAAATAGCATTTCTGAAAGGAATCAGCCAATTGGAGCAGGCAGTGGGGATGAATCCAGACATTTAACCCAAGCACTCTGGGATCAAACTCAAATTTTCACACTTAAATATTACATGTGGCATTTGTCTTCAAAAATTCTCATCTGCTGCCAAAGGAAGTGATTGTTTTTCACAGTGAAAATACCTGCACAAATTCTAGTTAAAGTCTGAATCACCATCCATTTGTGTTCAAAGGAACTTGAGGAAGTCTCTAGAATATTCAGGAAGATCTCTTTGAAGAACACCTGAAAAATAAGTAAGGTAAAGGACTTGATGATTTGAAACTTACTAGAATGATGTCAAACATACAAATACATTTCTGTTCAGTAATTCCCCTTGAAGAGTGTCATTTCATGCATATTAGAACTTGAATACAGTAGTAATATACTAGTTTAGCAAGCAAACCAAACTACGACATTAACTTGTAAGTTCTAGCTGTCTTTTTACACTTGAGTATTTAAATTTGAGAACTACAGAAAATGCAAATTATAAATAAAAAAACCTCTCACCTCAATCTGCATTTTTAGATGGGTCTTAAAATTCGAAAGCAGCGTGAGAAAGATGGCAAGAGAGAGCTCAAACACATCGGGAACAGAAGAAACTCCATTTTTTGATAATGCTACACAAAGATATTGCTTGATTGCATTGATGAACATTTCATGTGTCCTGAAAACCGGCCCTGCATTCTGCAGCACGGAGAGGAGCAGCTGCAGAGACACGACCTTGGAGCGCAGCTCATGGGACCTGCAAAAGATTCAGTGTATTCCTGAGCACATACTGGTATTCAACATGAGCATTTCTTCCATAGTTCCTTTCAATGTGGGGGGCAACAGGGGTGGAAATCAGCCTGCAACTGATTTCTGAACACCTACCGCCTTAACTTGGAAATTTTTCAGGAATATTAACATCTCAGACTAGCATACTTCAATACCTGCTTTACTACACAGCAGCTTCTTAACTGCATCCAAAAGCTACCTGGAGGGGACAGTGCAATATAAATACAGTCTCATTACTTGGGATCTGGTGGTCCGTCCCCCAGCGGCTTCATGGAGAGCTTGCACAAGGACCTGAACACAAGGAAGGCATCCTTCTGTAGAACATGAGAAAATCTGGCAGCAGCTGGATGTCCAGAGACATCTGTTTCCTTGAGAGCAAGAAACACAACAGATCCTCAGTGAGACAGAGCAATTAGAAGATTCCACAGCTCCTCAGAGAATCAGCTACACATTGAACAAAATTATACATATGCCAAAGTTTAAACTAAATCTAAACAGGATCACAAGGGATCTGGATCTTTTCACACATGTTGACTGACTCTTCACCTCTGTCCCACTCTGTATTAAAATACAACTAGCATAATCAATTTTAGGACAGATGTTTTCAATATATACTTAAATTGCAGTTGTTGCTTCCTTTTTGAACCTGAGCAGGACGCACACATTACAGTTTCCGTCTCTTTCCTACCCCAAATTCCATTCTATCAGTTGGCACAATAAAAACATTTCTCCTTTCCTAAATGTATATTGGCATCCAGTGGAGTTATTTACCAGATTATCAGTGGAGGAAACAGACTGCCCATCATCTGAAATCCCATTGGTTTGCACGGTTTCATTGCTAGAGCCAGAAAGAACAGTATCTGCAGTCTCCAATGCAGGCACAGCCTTGACTGGTTCTGTTACCTGCTTTTCCTCAGCCACTAAAGGGGGAAAAGGAAAACTGATTAATATCACCCATTGAGCAGTTTTTATCCCATGACTTTGTGCAGCTCTGCTACTAAGTGGGACAGAATTAGCATTTGTAAACCAGAAAGTTCCTCAGCTATTAGCCAAAGAAGAATATTGTGATACAATAAAAACCTGCTCTTGCTGCCTTAGTAGTTGTTCTTGTCAAGATACTTAGTAACAAAAATAACTTTTATAACATGGGAATAAACAGATCGGCAATACACATGCAACTATTTTACTTTAGAAGACTTTGCTACCTTTCACAGCTGACGTGACCACATCTTCCAAGATGCCTTTAACCATTTCCTTTCCTCCATCCATTGTTTCCTCTAATGAAACACATAAGAGATAATTTTGAATTTAGTACTTTCATTTAAGATTAAAAGGGAAAAAAACATGAGAGGCAGAAGGGTCTCAGTCACACAAAAATACCCACTGATGCTATTTATGTTACTTAAATCAAAGCACTGATACATTTAATGCAGTGATTTTGTTGTTTGTTTGTATGCTACAAACTTTTAGTTTTGGATTCCTAATTTGGATACAGTAGATGTTTATGATATGGTCTTTATAATATGCATAATTTTTAACCCCAGGACTTCAATTACCTCAGAGCGATTCTGACACTTCCAGTTTGCCGTGACTTCCTTTCCTTCCCTTTATCAAGCTAACCAAGTTAAATTCCACTAAAATTGTATATAGACAAAGTGCATCTAGTTTTACTGGAATTCTGGGGCAAACAGGGGCCTTTCTTGAGTGTTTATAGTGCAGACTCGAGCCACGGCTGGCAGCACACTCCAAAGGGCTCCTGAGAAGAGCCCAGCATGCTCTGAGCGGGTGACCCCAGGCACTTCTTCCCAGCACAGCCTACGGAGCATTTTCCAACATGAACTTTGTCTCGGGAAGCAACCGAGGGGACTGTGGGTGCTCACCTGGAGCCGGCAGGGGGCGGTCCCGGCCCGGCGGCCCCTCGGGCTCCCCGTTGGCCATTCCTGCACTGCCGGGGGCTCTGCCCCACCGGGAGCTGGGCTGGCCCTGGCCCGGCCCCGGGGACCGCGGCACGGGCGGGCACTGTGCCTTCTGCTGAGCCGCCCTCTCTGCTTCCCGGGACTCCTGCACCTGGGGAAACAGAGAGCTCATCTCAGGGAAAACACACCTGCCATGGATGATGTTCCTTGGTGAATTCACATGGTAGCAAGAAACACTGAAACTATAAGCCCTTGGCCAGTTGGATTAAAAGGACGCACTTCAAGTTCACTTTAAAAGCATCCCATCGTTTGTTTAGCCACAGAAATCAGTGTGAAACCTTGTCATCAGCAGAGAGCATCACCTTTTATTTTCCATCAGTCAATATGCTTCGCTACAGGATTTGTCAGGGTTTCTAACATCACAAAACAAAAGATACCCCACTACAGTGACAGACCTATTAAAAATAATAGAAAAGTTTTCTGTCATTTCTCAAGTCTAAACATTTGAGATGAGCAAAAGTAACAGTTACTTACAGCTTGGTGTTCCATCCGTGTGAAAATGACATTTAACATCTGTGTCAGGGTAGCTTTGGCAGTTGTCTGGTTAATAAGATTTTTACTGGCCAGATAGATGTTGTAGCAGGTTCTAACAGTCTGAAGAATTGTTCCTTCATGAATTTCTATATATGGAGATGTTACTGCAGTGAGGAGAGCCTGGAAAAGTCCATAAGACAGTAAAAACGAAATCTAAGCAAGTAGGCAGCAATGCTCTTCATGCAAGTCTTCCAGAATCATCAGTGGGTTTGTTACAAAACACAGGTATCGTTTTTTAAACTTTACAAGGAATTTCCAGTTCTCTGCAAACCAAAGAAAGTTTAACAGAACTTCCATATATCTCTGTCCTCTCCTGAGCTGCTGTTAAAGGTTTTTATCACAACTGATTTTCTCCTATAGGAGATATTCCACCTCCAAATGAAAGCTATCATATTCCATAGCTTCATTTCCAAGCAAGGGCAAATTGGCCTACACTAACATCACACTAGATCACTAGAAGGCTCACTGACTACCAACCTCAGCTACAGGAGCCCAGGTAGATTCCAGAAGCAGAACACACACCAGTGGCACCACTACGCCTTGTCAGGAGCAAACACCGCAGCGTCTGGACAAATGGCCCTGGGAGCAGACAGGATGGAGCAGCCTGCCATGGCCTGCCCTTGGGGCTGACAGCAATTCCCTGGCCTAAGGGAGAGGGGCACTACGAGCCTCTAAGATGAGCACCCAGCTGTCTGCAAGATAGCTCATCTCAGGAAGAAGGACAAACACTTATAAAACATTCCCTTACATTCTGCCTCTCCAACAGGAAATCCATTTCCCACACCAACCCTGCCCTGTGACAGCCTCCCTCAATACACCAACACCTGGGACAGGGTAAGAAATGAAGAATTCATCAAATGGAATACCTTAATTATCTGCAGCTGTACTCCTTCATCTGTTTGAGGACCCTGAAAGCAATTGCAAATGGTTTCAACTATGCGGTCAATCAGCCGTTTTCCGGGAGCTCCACTGTCTGGTGCATTGCCAGTGATATGTCCATATGCAATGAGTTTCTAGGTACAAAGAATGCAGCTTAGATGACCACATACCGTTAAAAAAATACAGGTTAGCACAGTATAAAGAGCTGCGTTTAGGTAGCATACCTCAATCAGTTTTAACACAGAAATTTAACACCATTTACGGCCTGGCCACCAAATATTTCAAATGTTCACACATCTGGACAAAACAGACTTTAGTACGTGACACACAAGGTTTTTCCACCCAGACAAAGTTTTTTTTAACATCAGTCTTTGTTCCTATTTCCAACTGAAGGGTTCTGCCCAAGTTGTGTAAGACTGTAAAGAGGAACAAGGAAGGCAGATTCCAGAGTCTGATCTCCTACCACAACGGCACCAGAAACACCCCAGTGATATCCCTTCAGAGCACCACAGGCAAAGCATCTTACTGAACAGCATGAGGATCCCTGAGCCCCAGCAAAGGCTTGCCCTGTGCTGGGTCTGCCCAGCAGTACATGCAGGAACACCAACAGCATGTTCCTCCAGCTCACTGTGACCAGGCCAAACCAGAGCACTTACCTGTAAGCAGTCCAGGGAAGTGCTGACAATGCGTGGAGACTTGGACTGGCAGGCCAGCTCAAACGGAAGGAAATATTTATCTGCTTCAATGAAATTTGCCTTTGGTGGAGCAGCAGTGCCTTCTCTAGGTCAGATAAGAAGCATTATTTTTTCTTAACACGTTTATCACAGCAAACTACATTTTCTCCTTTTCTGATTTTAAAGCTGAATAATACACAGCAGCATACAGATGTACTGCAGATATCTTGCATATGTTTTCTTAAAGGAAGTCCAATCACACAAACTCCCCTTTACATTTATTGATATTCTATCTGATCTTTTTCATATCTTCTTCAACTCTCCTCTCACTATATTCCAACAATGTCCCATTATCTGAAATATTGGGGATCTCCTATACAACTGACAAATCTATCCATGTTATTCAGAATTAATTAAACAGGGTCCATAAGAGCAATATCAAGCAAATAGAAACACATTTGGGGACCCACTTGTTCATTTTTAATCACAGCACAGTGCTGTAACACTGTTTTAAAATTTGTATTTAAGTCATACTTAAATCAGTGTTCTTGACCTAGGTAATGAAAAGCACATGCTATCAAAACAGAGGGTACCTCCTGCTCCTATCAGGTTATATTGAGCCCCACAAAAGGAAGTGAAAAACTACCACCTTTTAGAAGTCATGCAATATTTTCCACAGTGAAATTCAGAGGCAGTTATGGCTTGAGTATCCACAGCCACAAACATTGTGTAAGTGGAACACGTGGGCCATATGTTCTTGGCAGAAAGGTAACTGGGCATTCACAACTCACTGATGTAATGTATATACACTCTTACACTTCAGCTACCCAATTATTCCACGTCCTCTTTCCACACACAATTTGCAGCAATTAATAATTTACCTTTGCTTTTCCAGCTCACTTTTTATTTCATCTGGAAGAAAGAAAAAAATTCAAACCTTAGTTATCACTATCAATAACACAGGAAAAGAGCAAAGCTGTTTCAAACCACCAGTCTTGCACTGCAGTATTTGCCATTCCTTTCCTGTAACACCTCAGCTTCAGAGACCACAGACAGTTGCATCTGTTGGCAGAAGGTGTATCTCTCATTTTTACATTAAAAAAGCTAATTTTCCCAAATGTTCTTAACGAAAGGTATATTTAAAACACTCAGGTATAGTATGCAACTTTTATTCAAGTGCAGCCCACATCCCAAAGAGCTCAAGTCTGCAGAAACCTTTGAGCCACTGCATAAACCATGAGTCCAATGATCGACATCCCCACTCCCTGCAGTGCCAAACTGCTTGTCCTGAGCCCCACAACATCAATCAGCTGAACAAGATCCCAAGACAGAACAAATCCTAAATGCTCTCTGTCCTTTTGCCAGCAGAGATTTTTGGTTTATAAATTACACTTTCAGAGTGCTTTTCATAGAATTGAATATAGGGGAAAAGAAAGCTCCTTCCTCATTTCTCTTGTATACAGCAGCGAATCCCAAAGTTCGTAGTATGGCTTTTTGAGGATTTCTAAGGTATCACTATGATGCACAACACAGACCAGAACTGCACCCTCTGTGAACACTGATAAACCAATCCCCGAGGCAGCATGCACAGTAAGGCTGCACAGCCTGTCACACCAGTAGGGGACCCTCCCCATCCCACCACGCCTACAAATCATGTTTCAATTGCAGGTATTAGAAACTGATCATTCACTCAGTGCTTGTTCTCCGTAACTCTGGAGAAGTACCATTGTTTGGGACGAGATGTTCACAGTTGAGATGACTTCTGTGAACCTCAGTAATTTCTTCTCATTTGGTGGGCTGACCACCACAAGTGAGTGAAACAGAAATGGCTGCCTAACTGAGGTCTGTTGCCATGAACAGCTTCCCAAGCCCTGACCAGGCCCCACCAGCTTCCAGAAACCAAAAGCCAGCAGCCCTCTCCTCCTCCATTCACAGGAGTGAGGGGCACAGCTCAACTCCCTTCCACAACTACAGAGCACAGCCCGAATTCTGGGGAACATCTGGTCACCCCAGCACAACACTGACCCCTCACTTGGTGCTCGGGTATTGGAGCTCCCTGCCACTCTCACGGCATCTCCAATCACAGACATCTTCAACCCCTGTGCTGCACACCCAATGCAAGTCCTGCAGCATTCCTACCAGGAACAGAACTGGAATAATAACAACAGCCTTGCAGCAACTTCTTCCAGAGCTTCTGGCCATAAAAGCAGGAGGAAGCTCACACTGAGTAGCTGCCTTTCTCCAGGAGATGGACAGATTCAGTTTGGTTGTACGGGAAACTCCCCATTAGTGCACAGGAGGTGCCTCCTGTGTGAAGGCACAGCCAGGTGTGTGTGGGTGGGAGCAAGCCAGCTCTGTGCAGAACATGGCTTGTGCTAGCACCAGGACACGGGCCATGGCCAGCTGCAGTGCCAACACAAACACGGGGAGCAGCAGCCAAAGCTTCCCTCCCCCAGCCCAGCAGAGCCGACGGCATTGCCCAACTCCAGCATGCCCCCAGCCGAGTTACTGATCACACCCACCCAGAGAGCCCTGCAGAAAACCTGCCACAAGGAAGCCAAACCCTCCTCTTTGTCCCAGCCTTCTCCAAAGACAGTGGCCAAGAGGCTAAACTCAGAAACACACAGCTAGATTCCTAAGTGAAGGTATGGTTGAAAAGATGCTTTTTAAAAAAAATCTCATTAACAAGCTAACTAAACAAACTCTGTTGTTTACAAAGCTCAAAGATATGTACGTAGAGCTGCCCAGCCAATCAAAGAAGGCCAGAGAACCAGGTTGGCTGCACAGTATGTCATTAAAAACAGCCCTATTAGGGCAAGAGTAATAGTTTCTGTGAGAGACTCAGGTGCACAATCAGCATTAGCCCCGGGTGAGCTGCTGTGATACAGACTGCCCGTGTTCATTTCTCAGGATAGTTTCAGGAGGTTTACTGAGAACCATGTGTACCTAGAGTTCCACGTAAATGCTTATTAAACAACTATTTTTATACAATACAGTGTCTGTCTGTTGAAAACAAGTTGTCTTAAACACACAGTTTTCTAAAGCAGAGGAGAACAGCTTCTCTGTTTAAAACCCTCCAGTTCTTCCAGTCTCTCCTGGGACCTACAGCACTACTAGAACAGGAGACAACCGTTACACCTACTGATGAAGCAAGAGACTGAATGAAGGAATTCACTATTCAAACTCTGCTTACTCAACATTAACACGGTGTATTTCAAAGGAGTGGGTGGAAAGACAAGAGGGGAAAAAAAAAGAAAAAAAAAACTCAAAAAACTACCACTGGAAACTGGTTTTGTTCCTTGCCTTCCACACTTCTTGTGTTTATATCCTACTTGAGCCTATGTTACTTCTGGTTTCTACAAGGTCACAAGGGCATTTTGCAGTCAAAACTGCACAGTATTAGTCCAGTGAAAGGACTGGGAAAAGAGGGTAAGTTTAAATTCAGAACTATTAAAACAGATTAAAATTAGAATGAAAGAATACTTGTATTTCCTACATAAGCAAGGCATCAATATTCAGGAGTGACTTACTTCAGTTCTCAGGAGTTGAATGCATTCAAACCAATACAGAACTCATGTAAGAAACCAAGAGCATCATTCCCAGTTAGAAATCAAGGGCAGGGCAGTTGGTCAACACAAGGTTATCTCTTCATTCTGACCTCTGCTTTAGCCCAGGAAGGCATGTGGACTTTTTTTCCAAACAAGATTAGCAAAAAAAAGTCCGTCATCACCAGCATTAACTCCCCTCAAACACACTGTATCTGAAAGCACACAGGCATGGAATAGTCACAATCCAACAGGCAGCTATTGCACAACACGCCTCCCAAAATCATCCTCTGTGATGTGTTAGCAAACATGGACCTTCACTAGGCATCACACAAGGAAGTTCCCTTTCTCAACCTCTAAATACACTCACAGAGCAGCAAAACAGGTTCTCGAACCCCTAAATGGGTTCGATGCACTTGGGGGAGTTGCGGAAGAGAGCAGGAAAAGGAACTCATTAGGAAAAGTAACCTCTAACTGCTGGAGGACCCGGGCTGTTCTCTTGCTCGCAACGCCAACTTTAAATAACAATAAAAGACAGGCTTCTCCCTGGTTACTTCTCTCTGGCTATACGGTCACCACAGCTCCTACAGATCTCCTGGCAGGAGGGACTGCAGGGTGGGAGATAAAAATGACAGTTTCTTCAAGCTCGATCTCACAGTGCCTGGGACAGAACCTGCACCTGCCCCGCCTCCTCATACACCCAACCTGTCTTTTCTTCTGTTCCGGCTACACTGAGTGTGCCCAGTTTAAAGGAAAACGTTGATGGAAAGCAACCAAAACTCTAGGAGCGGTGTCACTTCTGCCAGCTGCAAAGGCCCCAGCTGCAGAGCTCCGTCTCTGCCCAGCTCATCTCCCCGGGGCACACGGCCCTGGCAGAGCTGCTAACACAGACCCCTCCACCCGGCTGGGCCCGCAGCCGGTTTGGGGGCCGCCCCACGGACTCCCAGGGAGTGTTTGCAAACACGGCCGGCCCTGCCGTGCCCGGCCCCGGGGCCGCTGGGCCGGGCCAGCCCCGAGCGGGGCCGCGGGCTCGGCACACCGACCGGCCCGGGACGCCCTCCCCGCTCTGCATCCCCGTCACGGCGCTGCAAACTCCTTCTCTCGAAACCGAAGCGGCGAGCCCGTTCCACAGCAAGGCCGGCGCCTCACAGACCGGGTGTTTGGGGGTTTTGCCCTTGTGTTTGCAAGCCCTCTCTCGGAGAGGGAACTCTCCCCCCGCTCCGAAGCCCCTCTGCGGGCCGGGCCGGGCCGGGCCGGGCGGACTCACCCAGCGCCACCTGGCAGGCTCTCCGCAGCTGCCCGTGCGGCGGCCGCTTCGCCTCCTTCTCCGCCAGGATCTTCTCCAGGGCCCGCGACACGAACATGCTCTTGGTGCGGGCGTCCTGCTCGCGGGCCGGGGGCTGCATGGCGGGGCCGGAGCGGGCCCGGCGCGGGGCAGGGCAGCGGGCGAGGCCCGGCCCGGTGTCCAAGGCCGCGGCACCACCCGGAAGGGACGCGCCTCCCTCAGCGGCCGCGCCGCCGCCACGGCGCCGCCATGTTGGCTCCGTCACGTGACTCGGGCCGGGCCCGCCGGGGCGGGGTGAGGGGCGGCGGGGGGGGGGGCGG
>VXBX01000574.1:772-15985 GCA_013400415.1 Scytalopus superciliaris | reverse complement strand
TCATTCCCCCTCAGTCCCCGGCCCCAAGCACGGGGAGAGCTCACACGTAAAACACCCCAAGTTGTACCCTAAAGAGGAATCACTGAACACTTAAATTCTCAGTTGCAAAATTTAAATCTCCTTTAATAAGGTTATACCTGACTTCCCCCTCTGCCCACGCCACAGGGCCCTTACAGCAGAAGTCCAGCCATGGACACTGAAAGCCAAACAAACAGTGAGTTTGAAGTGTAAACTGTTCCAATAATCTGTGTTTGCTGCTCCACGATCAGCACTGGTGTCATCCAAAGGAAGAAAAGGTTTAATGTGCCTCCCCAATGATGCCCATCTATTAGAAATGAGAGTTGAAGAAAGAGTACACAAAACAAAAAATAGAGAACACGCTCACCTGTCACAGAATCAAGTACTGACACTGAGAGCTCAGAAATTTAGTTTATTTTTAGTTTGCATTACATTACTTTAGTTCATTGTAAAAGAAGCTGGACAGATTATCAACTCAGGTGAACATGTATAGTTTGGTGTCCCTTGTACAACTTTGTTTGTTTGTTCCACCTCCAATAGCTGAACTAAAGAGCAAGTGTATTCCCCTGGAAATTCGTTGCTTGCTCTTGCAAAGACAAGTCCTGAGGCCAGGTGTATAGTCTGTACAGGATCCTGTTTAATGCTGTACAGGCATGCAGGGTTTCTTTTATTGTACCACTACATTACACCTCCACATTCTTATATTTTCAGATGCATGTTTTTCAAATATGCTCCCAATCAGAAATGTGGCTGCAAACCCAATCCCCCAATGTACACGTCTGTACATCTGGTCCTCCTTTCACTTAGAGTACTGTATTTCAAGGGTAATTCTACTGTCATCGGTGAAATTACAGTGATGCAGAAGTGACATAACTAAAAGACAAATAAGGCCCCAAATCTTTTTCTTTTTTGAGGATTGCTGACTTAGTTATTGACACAAAAGAAGGCTGTAATTACTGTCAGCAGCATTGCAGAACTAATTAAGCAGCAGAGTTCTTCATGTATTGTCAGCCAAATTATCAGCTCTGATTTTAAGATTTTTATTGTGGGACAGGATTAGTTTGCATGGGAGAAGCAAAATGGATACAGGCTAGTTCTTAGAAAATGGAGTGAAGAGACAGTTTTACAGAGATTTTTAAAAATTTGTCTATCAGGCAAAAAACCTGCCTTTCAAATCCTGGAGTAGTATCTGAATTTCTGGGTGTAGGGCTACATTGAGGCTTTCATTTGGACTCAGAGAGCCAAGAGTCACTACCAGGCTTCAGTTCCAATGAGCTCTCTGTCTGTCAGTGGCAGATGAAGAACATGATGCTGGTGGATGGCGAGTTCTCCTAGGGAAGGTTTGGTTAGAGGTGGGCTTAACGTTCAGCAGAACCTAAGTGGTTTGGTGACTCACATCTTTTTAGCAATTCCTATTATGCATGGCACCAACACCATCATTATTTTCAGCCGAAAGAGACAGACAGTCATCCATGCCAAATGCCAATCTTGCAGCAAACAGTTTTGCACAAACAGTTTAATCTGACAGTATAATATATGCTACTCCTCACGGGTTGCCATGTACTAGAAATATCACTATATACAAAATCTAGGCATTTGAAATTAAATAGGAAATTTCTTTTCTAGAAACAGGCATAAAAATTTTCAGATGTCCTTTTTGTCCCTTGCAGATTCTTTGGCCTTGCCCCAGAAGAGTACAATAGATCCTGTATGTTGCATGCAGTGTGTTTATGGGACCTGTTCCTTCTGCTTGACCTCCTCAATCTGCCCTGTTTGCTCATCAGTTTGCTTCTGTATTCCTGCTAATGGCCTAAACAAGCTTCCTGTACTGTCCACTCACCACAACAGCCCATGTGGTAAGGATCTCCAGCTTCTTTTCACAGATGCAATAGAACAGGAAATCCAAGGAACTGAAGTGTGATCTGCAGCAGGACCCAGAGACAGGTGAAACCCTTTCAGCAAAACCCGTGTTCCCTGAGACCATCTTTCCTCTCACTGGGCAGTATTTTGGCACACATAACTGGAGACAATTCCCACAAAACCTTTTCCATGGTCACTTAATATAAGCACAACATCTGCAGAAAAATGGGTCAGTTCTGGGTGGGACATTGTCAGTGTCCAAAATGTAAGACTGTGAGCTCACACAGCCCGATTGCTACTGAACAAAAAATGGTGTTTGCACACAACAGGGGGCTTTCCAAAGGTTCAGACCTGTCTGCTCATTACAGCCTATTTGAAGCATCACTTATTGCTAAAGAAACTAGTTCTTGCTCACATATTTAGATAGTCTTACTTTGCCCAACTGGAACCCAGGGGTGTCTCCAGTTTGTATTGTATGGGCCACTTCATGTATTCTTTCAAAGCAGTTTATGCCTCAGCAGGGCTGGCCCAAAAGCCATCTGGAGGGTGTGTGGCAGATGACACAATGACCTGGGCAGAGCAACAGGTTTTAGGTGTCCTTCAGCAATCTGTGAGCAAGTGTTGTGAGGCAGCCATGAAAAGAGGAAGCCAAAACACAGCAATTTTATTGCACTGTGCCTTTCAGTCAGTAGGATGGCAAACACCTCACATCACCTGGTTTTCAGAAAGCTCAGGGCTGCACTGCCCCTGCACTGTGAAGAGTGGCCAGGTGACTGCTGTCTGGGGTATGTGACTGATGTGTCAGTCACAAACTGCCTTACCTAGACTGAAAAGGAAACAGAACAAATGCAGGCCCCTTGTGTGCCCTCTGCTCTAGCACACACTGTGGCTGACATGTAGGACAACCCGCAGCTTCTGTCAGCATGTGGTGAGTTGGTTCCCTTAGAGATGCAGAAAGCAAAACATGGCATCAGAACCCCTTTCCTGTTCTCACACTGTAACACAATGTTTAGCATGATATACAAACATTAAATATGTCCCAGACTTTTGCTTTCTGTGCTGAAGCACGGCTGAGTCATGTCCTGGGAAGACAACTGTGGTAGCTGAAGAAAGAACTTTTCTATGTTGAGAACCTGGCAGCATTTTTCATCAGGTAATCTTTTCTACAGTGCTAAATCCAAGCATTTTGAAGCAGGAGTACAGCTTCCCAAACCATCATATTGCCTTAAAAGGCATGACATTTTACTGAATTTAAAAATGGTATGTTCTCTGTTGGATTCACATTTTCAAGATTTCCTCTCCAATCTCAAAAGCTATGCATCCACTTGAAAATGAAAGAACTACCTTCATAAATCATTCCTAAATCTCATATCCTCCATAACAGGATAAGTGACGGTGAGCCTAGAAATTGCTTGTCTCTAACCAGAATGTCACTCAAAATAGCTCTGACTAGGGAGGCTGAGCAAGAAGGATTTCATGCAGACATCTCACAAAGAAGTGATCATATACCCTTTTTCCTCCACTGGTCTAACATCCTTGTACCTTGATGAGAAAACAGGAAACACATTTATTTTTTAAATGACCAGGACAGATAGGACAATGTTATGATTCCAGTGGTTAACCTCTATGGAACTTCAGAAAAAGTGAGACAGGGAAGCTCTTCTTTACAAATAACCCTTTATGAACTCCCCAAAAGGAAGAAATAATATAGAGTCTTCACATTTAGCAGCTACTCACCAAGTAATTGTGCTGCTAGGGACAGCCCTGTGAGTGTGGCAGCTACACATGGACTTACACATGAATCTAATTCTAATCTTCTAAAGTAAAAGCAAAAAGTGCCCCAATGAGCCCATGAAGGTGGGCTGTCAAAGAAAGAACAGCCATCAACATGCTAACAGGGAAGGGACTGAAAGCTCTGCCCTTTAGATGTTTAGGGGTGGTTGGGGGTTTGACATGGTATTAGTGGAGCCCCTTTGCCCTCCTGGTAGGTTTCTACCTAGTCAGTGTATCATTAAAAACATTTTTAGTCTACATTACATTTGAACAGGGTCTCACTGAAGGTTTCTTTCACCTGAGCACTAAATGCACCTGGGCTTTCCAGCACATGGCATAATGTCTCGATGTCTCCCAGCCCACGTAATGTCTCAGTCTGCAGAGACAGACAGTTCTGATGTCTCATTAGGCCCACTCAGCAAACAGTGCTCTCCTCACACTGACATCACAGTTTGCAACAAACTGCACTGAAAGAATAACAGGGTTGGTATTGTTGGTATCATTCTCACAACTATTTTCAAAGTTTTTAATTGTTTTCCTCAAAATATTTTAGGATGAGAGTAGCTGATTTTCTGAGAGAAGAATGGGAGCTTTTTGGCCAATTTAAAGGCAGCATAGGCTAGCTCAGCACTACTCCTGCACACAGCACCGTGCTGCAGGGTGCAGCTGTGTGATGGGCATCCCTGGCTGGAGGCCTACAGGGAATGAAAGCCTTTCCCATGGGAGTAAAGGCAGACCAACGGGGCAGAAATACATGTATCTGCACGTGTGTGTTGGTCAGGGGATTCAGTGCCGATTTCAAGAATTACTATTAAAGTGCTGTAAGGAGCTCGTTGTAGCAAACACATCAGGAGTGCGAGGCATAAATCAAGGGCAAACAATGCTAACAGGTGGACACAGTTCACAGTTTGTATAAGCTACTTCCTTGGCAAGGAACTTCCCTGGAATTCTGCCCAGGGGCCAGGTGCTCTGCACTGACTGACAGGACTAACCTCCCAGCACTTCCCCACTGGTATATTGCTACACGTTTGACATTAGGAAGACCTCGCTAAAAAAAGATGCAGAATGGACAGAAAAATCTTTGGAAAACCGTCGCTTGCCTGTATAGTAGCTTAGTTCCCAGTCAAGCATTAGCAGAAATTCCTTCTAGATCTTCTTTTCTCTTTTTCTGCCCATTTTTAATCATTTCCATAGGGACTGATCCTATTTATTCTGCCTGGCTGCCAGCTGCTTTCTCTGCTATCCAGTAATGTACTTACTAGTGGATTTCCCAGAGGGCTCACAATTTGCTTCACTGTCTCAGCTCTCTAATTTTTTCCAGTTTGACACAGAATGCTCTAAAATCAATAAATCCAGATGATAAAGAGTTCTCTCATTGCTAACAGTATAATTGAGGTAACTGAGGGATTGCTGAAACAAATTATTATGTGTGTATTTATACAAGTATTTGGGTGGTGTTAGCAAGACAGTTCATCATTATGTTTATATCCAATTCTTTCCCCCTCATTCCTATTATTTTCTTCAAATTCCAGTCTCAGACCTTCTGTGTCTTCTGACCAACTCCCTGCCAGCAGCCTCACACTGAACTTGCACTCCTGCCCAGGAAAGCTCTGCAATCTGAGAAAGGACATTGACAACGTATCTCGACAGCACCGGGCACTGTCACGATCCGAAAAGGAAACTCCCTTGGGAGGGGAGGCAGGGGAGCTGTTTGTGCCCTGCTGTGCCAAAGCAAGCAGGAACAGCCCGGGCAGTGCTGCCCCCCCACAGTGACACTGCCCGGCCCCTGCCCCTACACCAAATCATTTTAAGAAGCTTAACATACTCAGGCTTGAAAATTTGAGTCTATTTTCCTTTTATCATCTTTAGAACCATATCTAGGCCAGAAAAGCCTACAATTACCTAAATATAGAGAAACACTACAAAAAAAAGTGCCTTAAAAACAACAACAAAAAAGTCTGTTTCTTTTTAAAAGGTAGCAGCCATAGTGAGGGACCAGATGGGGGAAATATTTTTGCCGACCTCTGCTTTTTCCTGCAGTGAGAAATGTAATTGTGTGGCAAGACTCAAATGCAGTTGAGTAGCTCCCATCCCAAGGAGCAGGAGAGGTGGAAGACCCAGGGCTGAATAATCACTCCCTTCCAATCTTTCCTGTCTGAGAGGTGATAATGAGACCTTACTTGCCACACAAGCAAATAGTAGAGTTGCATGTGTCTGAATGCCCCAGGACTGGCTGCTCCACATTGTGTCTGTGCACAGGACAGCCTGCTTTGCACAACACTCTGCTTTTCACGTAGGTAAGAGTGTAATTTGACAGATTTTGTTCACAGAAACCTTTTATTCAGCAAAAACAAAGGAAACAGAATACCAAGCTACTGCCTTACAGTAGAACAACATTCTGTCAGAATTTCTTAAACTGAAAGGAGTTGAACAATTTTTGCAGATTTACAGGGTTTTAGCAATTGCTCTCCACCTCTGACACATGTCTGTGCATCAGCCCTGATTTTCCTTTCTAGCAAGATTACTTCAGTCACAAGGAGAACTACGAGTAGCTCCAGGAATTAAACTGATAAATGACCTTCTCTCTGACCTTTAATCTGATCTTTATGTCTCATCATTTCCTGTAAGAAACTCAGGGTGTCATCAAGAAATGTCCCTGGCTTTTATCACACAGCACAGATTTTATTCATGCATGTGCAGGCCTCTTCATGTCTTTCAAAAAGCCAGTTCAAGACAGTTCCTTGGCTCCTTGATTCAGATTTAAGGAGGCTTGTTTCCGTTCCTCTCAGCAGGAAAGGCTTCCTCTCTCTGCTCATTACTGAACTCATTTATTCTGGAGTTGCAGTTAGGTATTCTTTAGAGGAATCTTCATAGAGACAAAAGGAGCTTTGTTCTGGTTTTGCCTCTTGTATCTTCTTCCTACTGGGCCAGAATTAACATGTGTAACCCAGCAGGTCCAGTGAGCTCTCCAGTCACTCTTATTTTATCTAACCTTCACTTTCTTTGCCCTTGCAGTAAATCCCAAAGCTTTATGAAACTAAATGTTACTGGAACAGAAGAAACATATTGACAAAACTAAAGTGTGTTTGTGTAGAAACTGGGGCTATGGGACTGACCCTTTCCCTCTCTCTCTCCAAACTGCTTCTGTTTATGCAAAATTAGTTTTCTATGCTCTTGTCACTGGGAACTTTTCCATTATCTTCTTGAATGTCTCTGTCTCATTATTACATTGGATCTTTTGGTCTTCTTTTTAAAACCACTATTTTAGTGCTCTAATTTCCTTCTTTATCTGTACCTCAGCACTTAAGTCTCAGCCACCATTTTAAGAACAGTTACTGTACAAAAACCGAGTTTCAATATGTTGCACTGACATAGAAGAAAGAAGCTGTTAGCTGTCCTGGTCTGGTGTTCTTAGACAGCATGCTTAAATTGAAATTGAAATAGTTCTATAATTTGTTCAGCCAGCGGACTGGAAAAATAATTTCCATATCAGAGGTCATCCAAATGAAATGTGGAGATTCAGATTTACTGAGCCCACCCCCTCCACCCTTCAGCATGTGGGCATTGCCAGTGACTTCAACTGGCCTATTTATGTGAGTGTTCACTTGGCTGCTGGGCCCTGGGGCCTCCCAAAGAGAAATCCAGCCAAGGCCCAAACTTCACATACAAACCACTTGTTTCTACCCCCCTAGATGGGGTTCTGCAGGGATTTTGGTGCTCAAGCAATGACAGTGCAGGTCTAGTGCAAGCCATGCCTAGAGCATCAGCCACTTGAAGAGAAGGCTCTGTCTGTGCTCTTCTAAAGAGCTGTTTCCTCTCCTCGTGCTTGGGAGAAAGCACATTTAAAACGTATTTTGCCTTCTTCTCCAGGACTGGCAGAGCTCAGGATGTTCTCTGAAGTCTGCAAGGACTTTCAGAAAAGTCTGAATTGTGGAGGTGCATTTGAAGGCTGGGGACTACTGCAGTAGTAAAACACCACAGGGGTCAGCAATGGATGTAAAGCCATAAACTGGCTGCACAGTCCAGTTGAGGTCAGCATCCTGAGAAAGGGGCAGAAAATTCTGCTTAGCATTGCACACTTTATAGTCACCCAACACTAGGGTGCCCCTATGAGCCACAAAAGCCAAACCTCATGCAGGCCAGAGACAGATACTTTTGTCTTAAGTAGTTTTTGTTTAAACAAAGCATTCTCTGTAATGATAGCTACATTCTGTTCAAATTATCTTTTTTTTTTTTCCTGAAAAGCAATCCCAGCATAACATTGAGCCTACATGGTGATACTTTTCTTCAGTTTTGAAAAGGAAAGAGTATTTTGTCACTTGTACTTCACTCAAGCCTTCTCAACAAAACTTCAAATTTTTTTAACCTCAGGACTTAGACTAGAAAATTTTGGCCAAAATGAGGATTTCTTGAAAATACTGAGCTTCTGGAAGCAAAGGGGCCATAACTAGTATTTGCTATTGTTAATGCAATTTGGTTATTAAGAAAAACTGCAAGAAAAACAGATCTGCCCCATATTCTTCCATCTTCAGTGTAAGACCTTGTACGGCCGTGTTCTGGGCCATTAATGTTTATGACCAGTTCCATCTTCTGTGGCAAAGCACATCGGCTCCTCCTCACTCTAATCTGTTACCAATGGCTTCCTGTTACGACTTGTACAGCATTTACGCTGTAATTCAAATGAAAGCATTCTGTGATTTCACCAGTGATACTGTCAGTTTAATGGCATCTTTATTGCTACACCTACTTTTAATGTTTCTGCACAAAATCAACCAGAGGGGAAAAAAAACCCTGTTTTGAAAATATCAATATTGCAAAAACCATCTGATTCCCTTCTCTGCTGGGACTGCTGTAGACAATCAGTGTTCTGTTAGAGCTGGTGGTGATTTTCCAGCGTCTTTGCCCCTGTACTGGGAGCTCACAGCCCATGCACTGGCTTTATACGAGGGGTTATAGTTCCTTGGGCTACAGTCAGGTGTGGTGCAGCCAGTTGTGCAAGGCTACAGTTTCACAGATGGCTTTAAACTGATCTGCAGGTGAGTTGCTGCCAAAGGAGGCAGTCCCATCCCTCTTCCAGCCATGCTCTTGCCACAAGACCAGATGCCTCCTCTCATGGCAGCAGTAGCTCTGGGGGGTTGCACACTGAGCCTGTTAGGGAGCAAATCTGACTGAAAAAGGACCTTTTGTTTGTTTGCTTCTGGTTAATTTTCAGCTGGATCAGCTGGTCAGTTCCTGATCCCGTTCACCACAGTGTCACGAAGGAAGTGGTGAAAACATACAGCAATGTAGAAAAGGGAAAAAGGGTAGCTCACACTTCGGTTGAGTCAAGTTTAACCATAAAACCACAGTCTAAGCTACATACAGGCCGAAAAGTTCCCCAGTTACACTAATTCAGCCTTATGGATATAGAATATGTGCACTACAATAGCCATGGAGAGAGCTTTACTCTGAATACAAGATGCCCAGGGAGCCTGCAAAAGGCAAAGTTATGTATTATGACCGAGCTATCTATTTTGTGCTACTGTGAGATCCAACTGATTCAGCCATCCTTGGTAAAGATCTTCTGTTTATCAAAAGCAGATCTCTGTCACTCTTAGTATGTAGTGGAGAAGAATTTACATATCATCCCAAAAATGCATGTCAGGTTACTCATACACCCCAGCAATAAAAAAATAAAAAAAAGAAAAAAGGAAACAAAACCAAAAACCCAAACAAAACACAAGAACAACAACAAAACACAAACAAACAAAAAAGCCAAACAAAAAAGCCAAACAAAAACCCCAAAACAAACAACACCCACACACACATTTCCTATCTGAACAAAATTGCAGGTGCAGGCAATAAAGCCCAGCAATCCCACCTCTGTTCAAACACATTTGGAACAGCGAGTGTCGAAGAAGCAGGAGGTGCAGCATCACGTTGTGTGATGTTTGCTCCTCACACAGCACAGGGAGAGGCCCCCAGTGGGGTCAATCCCTTAGGGGTGATCTGATCCCCCAGACCTCTGCAGCACGTGTTGCAGCTGAAAGCCAGCAGGTGACAGACTGCTGAGCTGCTGCCAATCCCTGGTCCCCCAAACCAAGATCACCATGTTCCAAACCACTGAGGTGCACTGGGAAAAGCAGAGAGCAGAGCTGGAGAGTGGAACAGCGAGTGGATGGATGCCATGTATTCCATAAGACACTTTTCCCCATGATCTTCCATGAAGAAGCCTCTATCTGGCTCTAGTTATGAAAACCATGTGAGTTTTGAACAGGCTGCACAATTCCAGTCTTCAGCTCTTCCCTCCAGGCTGTGTACATGGCAGGTTGGTTGTGCTGACACAGAGGTGGGTGCCTTTTCCTGTGTGATGTACTGACCATGGAAATAATGCTCGTGCAGTCAGGAAGAAAAAATTCATAAACAAATCAAACACCAGCATTCATGCTATTTTCACTTCATGTACTTACAGGGAACAAAGTACAGAAAGTGACTTTTGCTTGGTTGTGTTAGCTCAGGGCTAAAACCTATTTGACTACAATCTGCAAGGCCTCAAGCATTCCCCCAAAACCATAAGGTCTGTAAGGATGTTAATTTGTCAGGAAAAAAAAAAAAAAAGGAATTGAAAACTGGTAAACAGTTTCATATGGGGAAAAAAACGCTTAGAATAACCCCAGTTTAATTCACTATTTCATTGAAATCTTCCAATTTGTGAAAGAAAAAAAAAACAAATCGCAAAATTAAAAAAAAAAAGTCCTTATTCAAGCATATTGAAGATTGATGCATCTCCTTATGTCTCCATAAATGTACCTGAGCCTGCTGTCAAGAGAATGTTTCTCTGTTGTTGTCTTAAGAGAGTAAAAAGCAGATCATATAACTTTATATGTCAGGAATAATAGAAATGCTTTCTGCACATGACTTAAAAACAGAACTGCTTAAAAGTACCTGGAATTGAGAAGGACCTTTTGAATAATTAAACCAAAAATCTCTCAGTTCAAGAGCCCAATGAGAACCCTTAATTACTTAATCAAAAATTATGTCAGGAAAGAGCATAATGAAAATCTAATTATACACTTTTTAGTACGTGATTAGTTTTAAGTAGGTGGGTATGATTGAGGAAGAGCAAAAGAGGGAAATATGATAAAAGTGGTGATTCAGACAGTGGAAAGAAAAGAGGTATCAGAGGAGTGAGTAATAACAAATACAGCCTCCTCCCAGAGCACCTTCTGAAATTGGATGTTTTGACATGACTACAGAAGACAGAACATATAAAATAACACATGCTTGTTCCTCAATTATATGCATTTAGGATTTGACACAAAGCTCACTAGAGCCTATGAAAAGGAAATAAGCTGCATTTCCAATTAGGTAGCAAGTTCAATAGCAGGAATATGTTCAAAAAGTTTTGTCCCTCTCACATGACCTCGTGATGGCCACAGCTGTCCCTTCTCATTGTGCTGTCCCTCTGCAAAGTGAGACTGATGGAACATTCTACAAGACCTTGTGTGCAGGTCTCATGATGCAGTTTACAGCATCTCTTTATTTCTTCTCCAATTCTGAATCCTTTCTGTCACGAAGTTGTGTTAAGCTCCAGTTTTCCCTAAAACGTTAGAGTTAAGGGGAGGCCAAGGAAAAGCACAAGCCTCGGGCAGGGCTGTCTTTGTTGCACTCCCAGCTGGCCTGAACAGCACCATGGGTAAAGTCTGAGTTGTTAACTGGAAACTTGTGTGACATCGTGAGGGCCCCTTTGAGTGGGCTCTGTGAATTCCCAGATTCCTGTTTTGCACATGTTGACAGTGCTCTTAGGCTGCCACTCCTGTATCTGTGCTGTCTGTAACTGTTTCCCTGTTTTCAAATGGACATGATACTTACCTCCTTCTGCCACACACCGTGTGTCTAATTAAGTGCTTTCAGAGTTTAACTGAATGTGTGTATTATATTATCCACTAAGCACAGAGAATTCCACCCAACCCTGCCTAGCAATTCTCTTTCTTTGTTCCCCAGGCTCACTCTAAGCCTCTCTCTATTTGTTCCAAGTCACCATGCAGTCAAGTTACCTGAACATTTTTATCTTAAACTCATTTTTAGACTGATGTTAGAAAGGGAAATGCAAATGCTGCACTGGCAGTCTGGGTTCCTGGAGAGTGAGAACGTAAGAAATTATTTCTGCAAAGCTCACTGCAAACCACCTCCATATATCTTGCTTGAAGATAAATCACTGGTACGAGTCAAAAGGATTAATTCTTAGCTAGAATAAATCAGCAGTAGCTCTAGTGAAATCAGTTAGCTGCCATGAATTATATAGGGGCAGGTGAAAGGTGATTTGTGTCCACCACATACAGACCAGACTGGTTTTAATGACACAGATGGAAATCTCTATCAACTACAATATTTTGACTGAAGTTTCTAGAATTACTCTGCATATCTACAGAGGCAATGTAGGGGTTTAAATTAGCTACTGCCATTCAATAAGCAGGTGCTGGAGTCAGGGTTTATTCTCTGCTCAGCAGCAGCATCTTAGACCCTCTGGGGGAGCAGCACTGAGACCATCACTGTGCTCTGAAGAGGGCCCTGGCACCAAAACAGCTTTAATGTCTCACACAAACCCATTACTGCTGTCTCTCAAAGGACACAGAAGACCTGCTATAGGTACAGGGAAGTGCAATAAAGATGGTGAGCCATGTAAAATGGCTTCTATATGAGGAGAGTCTAAGAGGTGTTTTAACTTGTGTGGAGAGCACTGAGGGGAAATAAACTAAAGGTCCGCAAAGTCTTTAAATGGTGGGTAAAGCAGAGACAGAGACTGAGCTCTATTTTTTGCAACAATAAGGTTAATGAGCAAGCAAGGAAATTATCAGGTCTGAAGCCAAAAGATACAACCCAGATACAACCTCTAGCTCAGGAAATCCTAAAAGTATCTTGAGCTGGGCACGTCACATGCAGGGCTTGAGTGCCAAAATTGTTTCGGGGAACCACATTTCAACCAATCTACTGATTTCCCACGAGTTCTCACACAACTTTCGCGGGGGGGGCTTTTCTAGAGCCTTCAGCAGGCCAAGAGTGAACAGTATTTTCTCCTGTAAGAGTGAATATAGGCAGTATGCAGACAAACACGGAAGGGATGAGTATTTATTTGGGTATTGTGATACCATGTGCAGACCTTGCCACCTCGGTGCTACTGTGGCAGACAATGTAAAAATGTAACAGCTGCAAAGAACTTACAAGCCCCTGTAAATTAATTACATCTTCACGAAAGTCCTTGAATTCATGGTAATTGATATGTCAGCCTCCTGATAATTGACTCCCAACTGTTTTACAAAGTAGCAGCAGTTTTTGTTTGCTTTTGAAGTGCTCACTTGAAAAAAGCATTCTGGTAGTGAAACTTCTCTTCAGAGCTGAACAGTAGTTGTAAACTACTTCTTTTTTAAAAATATGAAAAAAAATGAAAAATGAGCTAAAAGAAGGCAAGCTAGAAGGAACATACTTTCAGCTGTAGTTTCAGTCAGGTAACATACTGTAGCCCTGTAATAATAAAAGAGCTTGCTGCTAATGACAGAGGTTTTTTTCTTTAAAATTAAAAGCCATGCTAGCAACTAATAAAACATCCATTCTAAAGTAAGGAATATGTATATATGTGAGATAATTTGAACTTTACTAAAAGGAATTTTCCTACAGCTAAAAGAAAACAGTTTCTAAAAAAGAGTGAAAAATCTCCCTTTAAATTTAATGCAAAACTTTTCCCTTAACATTTTAATCTTTCCATTCAAAAGTAACATCCTTTTTAAAACCCTCACGCAGTAATGCTTGCAGTGCTGCCCCTAAAGCCAGGGAATTGTTTTGAAGCAATGTGGCTCGCACACCGTGTGGACAAAAGCCCCTGGCATCGCCCCGGTGACATCCTACCGATCCTGAGCTGGGCTCCTGGCTCAGCACCTACTGCGGAAATTAAATAAGACTTCTGAGGCAAACACAGGAGACAGAGTTAACGAATTAACAGCTTTCAAACTAACAACTTTTTCATTCAGCCACAGGGTGGGGGCGTAGCTTTGGGGATGCAGATTTCTCCTAACAGAGCGTATTGTTAGCGTGTATTGTTATTTAATCAGTACCTTTCATGAGAGAGACTTGTTTCTTTCCCCAGACTGAAAAAACCCCACATTTGATGATTTTTAAAAAGACATCAACTGGAGACAAAACGAATAAATAAATGAGAACGGTGTAGTGGCTTTCAGAAGAAAACGAAAGGTTAAAGGTAAACAGCGTGAGAGAAAGGCAGTGCGTGCAGAGTCTGCTCTGACCTTGCGGAGACCGTCCCTGCCCGTGCTGTGCCCCCTCCCACGGCGCTGCTCTGAGCCCGGAGCTGCCCGGGCTGCCCCTGCCCCTCAGCGCTTTGCCCTCGAGCCCCCCGCACTGCGGACAGTGACCCTTTGCCCGTGGGGCAGCCGTGTGTGGGGCTGACCCGGAGGGCAGGGCAGGGCAGGGCAGGGCAGGGCAGGGCAGGCTCCTCTCTGCCGGGTGCGGGCAGCGGTACTGCATGGCCCGAGCCCCGTTCGGGACCGTGCCTGTGCACCCCCCGGCCCGGGACTGCCCCGGGTTACTGCAACATTACTGCACTTGGCAAGGAGCCCCCGCACCCAGGGCTGAAAGCACCCGCGATGTTTGCTTTACACGGCAGACCTGCAGCCCGCTGCCACGGGATCTTGACACAAGAGCTGTTTTTTCATTCCATGTAGTGAGATATCCACGAAGCCCTGAGATGACAATTGGGTATGTTAGACTGCCGTCATTTACTCCTGAATAAAAAGCTTAGGAACTAGAATAAAGACTAGTCAAGACAGCAAAAAAGCCACAGTTAAGGTAAAAAAACTCTAAGAGGTGTTTTGTTTTAGCCTGGGGAACATGATGATTTACACATCACCTTATAGTGATACTCACACTATTTACGTTAGTTAGGATAATATGTCCAATAAGTGTCTCCATCCTTAAGCCATATAGAAGTTCACAGTATTAACGTTTTAAAAATTTCCTCTCGAAAATGTTTTCCTTAATTAAAGACAAATAAATACGTGTTTGTAGTTTGACAGAAGCCTGGCACGTTCTGACGGTGAGATGAAGGGATCTGTGAGACTCTCAGCCGGTCCGAGCCGGGCGATGTGTGTGGAGCCGGGGCAGCGGCGCCGAACCGCAGCCCCTCTGGGTCTGTGTGCGGGTCGCCCCGCTCAACACCCACCACCCTTTTGCCTTCCACTCGCTTCCCGCAAACTCAAACTGCTTTGCATCCGCAGCAGCGAAACGCGTTTGTTGTGTTTATTCTCTGTCAGCACAAAAGCCTGCGATAGTTCATTTCTGCATGTTTGTGTCCATCGTGGTGTGCGTACCGCTGTGTGACATGGTGTGAGGTGCCTGTGCTCGCACCCCTCAGCGCCGGGCAGGGGCAGGGGACACGGGGACAGGGGGACAGGGGATACAGGGACAGGGGACACAGGGACAGGGGGACAGGGACAGGGGACACAGGGACAGGGGGACAGGGACAGGGGATACAGGGACAGGGGATACAGGGACAGGGGATACAGGGACACGGGG